>AWWV01012898.1:0-17520 GCA_001974805.1 Corchorus capsularis
ATTCGAGTTTCGGCTCATCTAGGTTCTGTTCATTCGGATCTCGGGTCTGCTGGGTCTGGGGTCAGGCGGGTTCAGGTTTTGTCCCCAGGCCACTCAGATTTTAGGTCATTCGGGTTTTGGGTTTTTCGGGTATATGACTCGGATTCAATTGGGATTTTATTAAATAAAACATAATTTTAGTTTATAATATTCTTGGATCATTCGGATTAACTTCTCAGACTATTTGGGTTGCGGGTTTGTCGGGCCTGCATAGGATGGCTTCGGGTCATTTACTTTTTTTTTTGGTCAAATCTGGCCAGTCAGGTTGAACGGATTATTGAGTTTGAATCAGATTTGACTGCTCTACTTATAAATAATTTCAATTATTATTTTAACTTTCTTTTAATTTAAACACGATGGATCACGTGCAACGCACGTAGAAGCGAATACTAGTTTATAATAAAGTATACTTTGTTTATAAAGAGATATAATATTGAAATCTTATTATAATCAAATATATCTCTCTATAGGTCCAAATTAATAATTAATGAGGATTTATAAAGGCAAACCATACTATCTTAACGAAGTAATAAACTAATAAAATCCAACAAAATCCACAGACGGGCAAAAAAACCCACATATGGGACTTGCACTAGAGATCTAATGGTTTTAAAGAACATGTGCATACCATTGAGTTAAAGGCTGAGGTGTTACCTATAATTATAATGAACTGATTCAATATATATATATATATATACATATATATATATACTACATATTATTTGAATAAACATATGGAAATTATTAAAAGATTCCTATCCCGGATTAATGAGAAGCGAGAGAACTAATTTTTTTTGTCTTTTCCCACTTGGCTGATTATCTAAATGCCCTAACTTTTGATTCTCGAGGTGATTAAATAACTAGACTTTTTGGTCATTTCTCAATTGACTTTTATAGAGTAGTGGAATTACTAAAAGATCCCTACCCCGAATTAATGATAACCTGGGTGGAATTACTAAAAGATCCCTACCCCCGAATTAATGATAACCTGGAGAAGTAATCTTTTTCGTCTTTACCTACCTGACAGATTACTTAAATGTCCTAAATTTTAATAGAGTAGTGGAATTACTAAAAGATCCCTACCAAGCCTTGCTTTTGGAGTTAGACAACTTATTTTTTTCGTCTTTTCCTACTTGGCAGATTACTTAAATGTACTAATTTTTTATTCTTGAGGGGATTAAATAAATAATCTTTTTGGTCATTTCTCAATGGACTTGAATAGAGTAGTGGAATTAATAAATGATCCCCATCAAGGATTGATGATGAGTTAGAGAACTAACATTTTTCGTCTTTACCTACTTGGCAGATTACTTAAATGTCCTAATTTTTTATTCTTGAGGGGATTAAATCACTAAACTTTTTGGTCATTTCTCAATTGACAAATGACTCAAAAAGTCGCATGTCATATTCATTTATTTCCTTCTTTCCCCTTACCTTTTTGGTAATTACAAGATTTCTAGAACCAGATTTAGTTAATTGCACCCTCTCATTTGTCAATTCCACAAGTACTGCATTTATTGACTTTGTTTTTTTTTCTCATCGATTATTTTTTGAAAAATCTGTACCTTAAAAAAGGAAATAGAACAATCCCAATAAACACGTCAAAGTATTGTCTCCATTTTAAATTTATGACGAAAATCTTTTAATATATGCATGGTGATAAATAACGATTCTAAAAAAAGAACGCACGTAGCGCCAGCGCGGGCCGATCAACTTGTTATTATTATTATTAAGTAGACGTAAATTTATCTCTTTATAATTATATTTTTGTTTTCTTTATTTAAGCTAACAAGAGCATATATCACTCACAATTCTAATTTTTGAAATAATCATAATTTAGAAATTTGTAGAAGTAGTGGAATAGATAAAACTACCTAAAAAGTCTCTATCATGGTAATTTATTCCATATGCTTAAATTTTTATCAATTTTGTCCCTAGTTCCCTACTAGAAACGAAAGAATTATATATATTATATTGAGACATTTTGTGTCACTAGATCAATTTTCATTCTTAAGATTATTGGCATGGCACTTCCGTAGCACTAATGTGGCACCCTTGGATACCGTCAAATTAAGATGATTGCTTGGGATGGTTTTCTCTAACATAGTAACATAAATTTTAATTTGGTAAACAAACTATGCCACACCATCGATCTTGACGGTAGGCCGTAGGCGTAAGCTTGGCCACATTACCATGTTTCATGTTTGCAATCATAACGACAAAAATTAACCTCATGACTTCCAAGGACTATATAATCAAATTTTGATTTCTAATAGTACATGGACTAAATTGACCAAAATTATAATATACGGATCAAATTGAACAAATTGTTCATAATACAAAGACTTTCCCTTCCCGTACTTTACAAAGAACCCTATATGTAATCCTTTTGCTATATGATTAGACATATTTAATTACAGAAAAAGAATAATTTAAAGTGAAATACTGCAAGAAGTAATTAATTAATCCACTTTAATCCTATGGAATCACAATAATATAAATATATAATTAATCCACGTTATTCAAACAAACTATTTTTTATAAAACTTTCTATTCTAATATGATTTGTTATGATATATGACGTAGTGGAATTAGGTATCCATCGTTCTTATAGAAATATAAAATTTGTTTACATTTACTTGTTCAAGGAGATCAGGCTTCCATGGACAACGAGCTATCAATTAATTAAGCCATGGTCAACTTTTGTTTCGGTTACTGAAAAGGATTTGATTCGCTTTAACAAATTTCATGTGCTGCTTGTGTTCGCCTATCCCTTTCTCTGGTCAAAGTCAAAGTCGAAGTAGTTGGAGTTATATTCAGCATCACCGTCGGCGAGGTTAGAACTCTATTACTACTTGACCTTTGCAAATTAACTCAATCACATTCGAGAAGGGAATTCTCATGTTCTTAGTTAGTAGTATTTGTTAACAACATAAACATTTGGCTAATTGTTCAAACCGGTACCTAACATTTGCGAAATTGCTCAAATAAGGGCATAACATTTTTATTTGGTTAATTAAGTCCATAACATTGCAAAATCGGCCGAATTCATAGGTTGATAAACCCGAAAATGTTAAGGACTAAAATGAGCTCTACGGACTGATTTGAGTCGATTTTACATCTTTAGGGACTTAATTAATCAAATTACAATGTTAGCCCCTTATTTGATTATTTTCACAAATGTTAGGGGCCAATTTGAGCAATTAGCCTAAACATTTGAACCGACAACAATAATTTAATTACATCTATGTATGTTTTTGGTTAATTTACCAAGAATTAACAATACCGGTGCCATAAAACAAATTAATTAATGAATTGAAATGAATATATAATAATAATAATAATAATAATAATAATAATAAGGCTAATTGCTCAGGACAAAATGATTCAATTTAGACCCAATTTATAAATTTGGTTGATTGTGTGTAACACGTTGCAAGATCATTGATCCTGAAAATTAATAATTAGTATTAATTAGTCAAAGCTTCTTCATAGGCAATTAGCAATAGATTATTCAAAGCAACAACTGTACATTATAATTAATTGACATGAAAAGATTGATTAATTATAACATAACTTACCTCTTGCAACGGAGGTCGGGGGAAGGAGGGAACAGGGTGAGCTTTTGGGGCTGGGGTAATACCATATCACAATACCCATTAAGTAGCGCCGCCCTCTCATGCTTAAACCCACCATGAACCGCCGCCTCATGAAAACATTCACACAAATCCATACGGATGTTGGGAGTGGTGGCGCCGGCGTCAATCTCGGATAATCCCATGCAACAAAACATGATTGGTCTCTCCTCTGCACCCACCAAGAACGGCTTGCAATAGTCTCCTAAAATATGCGTCGCCTACTTGCATATGTCGTATTTTGCCTGCACTGGATAGTTATTGGTAGTCAAAACTCAAAACCAAAAATGCTACCCCTAAAATACATGCAAGCCATCCAAAACCCATCATCTTCTTATTCTCCATTGACTATATATAATCACTCTCTAATTAAATTTGTGCAAGACAAAAAAAATTATTATGTAATAGTAACTCTTAATTTCTCTCACACACACTAGTTTGATTTGCTAGTTCTTGTGTGTGTTATTTGCATTTTGCATAGTGTGCTATTTATATAGGTCTAAACTACTAATTGAAGAATATAGGGTTCATATATATATGTTAAGGTGGAGGCTTCAGTGCTCCCGTTGTGATACTCCCACTTTTGGATGTGACGGTCCTAACGATTTCTGACCATTGGATTCAATATCTAATTTCCTTACCGTTCGATACAATAAGTTTTAACCTGCTAAACAGGTTTTAAAAACCTTTTGGACTGAATTCGTATGTGATTGTCCTCGTGATAGATTTTTACACCTTTTTTATTCCACCCGTTGATATCAACAAAATTTTTTCTTAAGTTTTTATACGTTGTATATTTTCCCCAATTTCTTTTCTTCTTCCATTTCTGCTTTGAATCCTAATTAGATCACCAACCCAAATTCAAAATCATCCTCCAAAGGAAGCCAAAGCAATTAAGAATGATTATTTGACTACTATCATCAATAGGGCTGAAATCTCAATTTGGTACCAAACCTTTTAAGAAAATCATAATTTAGTACCAAACCTTTTATTTCGTCTAATTTGATACCAAACGTTTTATTAATGGTCCAATTTAGTACTTTTTTAGGTATGCCGTTAGAGCGTGACAGACACACGCAGATGAGCACGTTAAATGTGATTTTTCTGGTAAATTTTCGAAATTAAATTATTTTTATTTCAATTTTTACTTTTGTTTATTTATTTTAATATTTAATATTTAAAAAAAAAAAACTAAATTTTTTTTATTACGTTTCTTTTCTTCCCGATTCACTCTTCTTTCTCCTCCGCCACTCACCTCACCAGTCACCACTTCTTCCATAGCCGCCGCTTAACCCATCCACCAATAACTAACCCAACGTTTCCCTTTCACTTTCCTTTTCACGACCTTATCAGTCGTCGCCCCGTTGATCGAACTGCTGCATCTTACTCCCTCCACTGCTGCCTGATCTGAGGTCAACTTATTTTTCCAATCAAAGTATAAATTTGTTTTTCCAATCGGTGTTGAGTCCAAACCCAAATTGAAAAGCACTCCTCGAACAGATCTGACCTTCATACTAACACTCACAGGTTTAGTAATTGTTGTATCTTTCTTTCTTGATTTGGGTTTTTATAATTTGGTTGTAATATGATGATTGATAAAAGTGACCTTAATAAGAAAGGGGAAGAAGACAAATGGATGACCATTCTGTAATACTTCTCTCATTCTCTAATGTGGTTTTGCTTTATGTAAAGACAAGATGGGGGTTATGACTAATGGAAGAAAAATTCTACAGGGAAGCTTTGGCCTTTGAGGATGAAACTTTTCAAGGGACTGTAGTATTTGAACAGTGATGATGTTGAATTTGTTCAGAAGGGTTTACATGTTCAAGAATTGTAGTTTTAAGGCATGTTTTCTTGCTGTTGGGTACCAACTATTAAGTGGTTTTGCAAAAAAAATTGTTCATGAGCCGATTTTTTTGGCTATTTACGCACTCGGTACCAAATCGATTTGGAAAAGATTGTATCAATGTGTATGAAAGTTGTTGGACTTTTGTTCTTTTTTGTATCAATATGCTAGGTATTAGATAATTCTTTGTTGTCGATTATACTGGAGCCATCTGGTTTGCATCTTCATTGACCTTAAGGACAGGTGCTTTTCAAGATGTCAATTTGAGGCAATGGTTGTTCAAATGGTTGGGTTCAGAGGAGATAAAACAACAGGGAGAACCATTGGTTTACAGTTCAGTTTGCCTACTCCTTATGGTATATCTGGATACAGAGAAATGAGAAGATTTTTCAAGGAAAAGAGCCTGGTCCAAATGGTATAATGATTAGGCTAAACAGATCAGTAACCAAGGTTACAAAAGCTTTTGGAAAAGAATAGCAGAACCTTCAACATGACCACACTCATGTTAAAATACTCAAAGCTGGAGCTAGAGAGTATGTCAGATCAAGATCTCTACAGGAAAGTCCAATGCTTAATCAGAAAAGCTAGATAATCTTTGTTTCTATATCCAAAAAACAGGACAATCAGAGTATGTCATTTTAGTCAGATTCACCTTGCAAAGAATGATAGAAACCGGAGCAGAGGAGCTTTAGGTAAAGACACAGGAGCGGAAGTGGAAGAATGTCTTCACTGGAAAAACGCAACTTGAATGGAGGCTGTTTCCAATGATGGCAGATATCAGAACCATGCTTGAGAAGTTCAAGGAGATCAATTTCTTCAAACAGGGGCACCCATTACAAACAGAGGCGAGGAAATTGGCGGAGGCAGCAGCTACTAACAATATTTCTTTTTCTTGGCCTTAGTCTTTTAATCTCTCTCGGTACCAAAACAGAAGAAAGATAATTCTTTGTTGTAACCTGGGTGCTGGACTGCCTCTTTTTTGGGCTAAAATAGAATACTTCAAAACCAATTCTTCAAAAAATATAATAATGATATGATTCCTCTTTTAATAATAGGTTGATTCGTTACTGTCCCTGCAACAATTTTTTTTTTTCTTTCAAGAAAATATTTTCATGTTTTTAAGCTTTAAGTGTTCTTGGTGTTCTTCATTATTCTTGTTGAGGTCTTGAATAAAAAAAGCTCTTTGATCCGTTTTGGGCAAGAAAATTTAGAAATTTTCTGTTTTTCCAAATGTTATGAGGATTTTAGAGTAAGTGAAACAGGAGAGAGAGAAAAATGAAGGAAAATGAAATTAAATAAGTTTTATTTTTTTTCCTTTTACCTGTTGAAATAATTTAATTTTAAAAAGTTTAATATCTATTTGAGCGGTCCGGTTTAAAACAATATAATATATTTAAAAAATATTAAAAAAAGCCAGTAATTAACGGAGTTAGTACTTAACGACGCGTCGTGTGCACTCACTTAGTCTAACCTGAAAAAGTATTAAATTGAACCATTAATAAAACAATTGGTACTAAATTAGACGAAATAAAAGGTTTGGTACTAAATTATGATTTTCTTAAAAGATTTGGTATCAAATTGAGATTTCAACCTCATTGGGAGCAGAGCAATCCTTTAAACTATAACTAAGTAGTATATTTTTATTTCACAAGAAAAAGTAGTATATTGAAGAATATAGGGTTCATATATATATATATATATATATATATATATGTTAATTCATTGATTTCTCAATCTTCTGAGAATCTAGCTAGCTCTTTATATAAGTTGGGTAATTAATTTTGCCACCCAAATAGGAGAATTCCATCTGTCATTAATTAATGGTGTTTCTATTAGGAATTTTAATTAATCTTTTTGCTACATATTAGGAAGTTTAATTAATGGTTGTTAATTATGGAACCTTTGTTGGATACATTGGATTTAGATGTGGACCTCACCTCGGCTCCCTTTGGGAACGCGGGGGGTGCGTTTTGCCCACGTTTTGGGCTTTAACGCACTGTAATGCTATTAGGTGCAAGCAGCCAAGCACCGGCGAAATTAATTTGTTCTATATGTGTGGACAAATTGATTTGCTGCGTTTTTTAGCTGGTGGGGAGAACATGCAGTGATTTTAAGCGGCTTTTACCACTGGACCTAGAAGTTGTCTTTTACCAAAGGAAAGTTTTATCTCTATTTTTTACTAGTATACTACTGTTTACATGATCAGAAACAGGGGACGTAGCAAATGACTACTAAAGAGAATTTGATAAGGTTAATCAAGAATTTTTTTTTAAGTCATATACAAGAACATGCACTAAAATTGATTATTAATAGACCATTTCTGCACTAGTATTTTTTTTTCTTTTTGCTACAAACCATTTATGCACTATTTAACACTCCACAACCCCCGAGTTTTCTTCGAATTTCAATAGTAGCTATATTAATCACATTAATGATATTGATTAGAAATTAATGATTCATGATTTTTTAAATATTAATATTGGATTAGTCAGAGCAAAACTCTAAATACCGGATGGGGTACAAAAAAAAATCGAACCTGTGCAGAGCTTAAAAAGTATGAAATGCTTCACGATCAGTTTGAAGGGTCTTCAAAGCAAAACAATATACACATGTATTGCAAAACAAAATATAATAAACAATATACACTGAAATCCCTCACAGTAACAACTGACTTCATTCCTTCCTCAAAATAATAATAATATATAAAACTCAGAAAGTTTTACCAGTTGTAAAGTCATGTATTGCAAAACAAAATACAATAAACACAAGCATGCAAGGAAAAATGAAAAAGAAAGGTCATGGTTTTAGATCATTCTTTATAATAAATAGACTAAACTATATACACAGCTAAAATTTTGTATTAGTGTCAAAGTCAATTTATATACATTTCTCAGCTCACTGATTCTTCCTTTTGAGTTGGAGAATTCCCTTCTTTCTTCCTTTTACACTTGCATGATCTTCTGCCCTTGCCCCTTGGATTAGATTTAGTTGCCGCTGCAGTTCCTTAACAAGTTCACTTCTTTAAATCTGTTTTCCTCTGTGTCCTTCAATTTCACTATCCCTTGGTTCATCTCTCGCTCACCAACAATGACCATCTTCTTGTCACGAGCATATAAAATGTGTTTCATCGCATTTTTATAGACCAGGCGTTCTGCTTATATACGAGCATCCAAGAGCTCGCTAAAAGACATTCACTAAACAGAGTACACACGAAAGTTCTTTGTAGTTTCCAAATTTATTGAATATATTACAGCAGAAGAACAAAAGAGATCATAAGGAAATCAATATTAATTTGCAGTAATAAAGTTTATATACACAACCTTTTTCAAAGATTTATAAACATGATGGATCTATTCTACCACATGATAATAGATCAACAAAAAGTGTTGTAGTGCATGCATCTGCAGACAACTTCTTGCCCACCATTTCCTTAACAAGTTCAATTGCCTTGGAGATACAATTGTTTCGGAGAAGCCCCTGGATCATCACATTATAACAACTACCAGGCAAACAACCATTACCTTCCATGGTCCTGAACAGCTTGTATGCTTCATCTACCAACCCCTCTTTACAGAATCCACTGATCATTATAGTATATGTGCGAACATCAGGCTTTAAACCTTTGATAGAAAGTCCATCAAATAACTGCATTGCAAGTTTAATGTACCCAGCTTTGCACATGCCATTGATTAGGATAGTGTAATGGACAATATCAGGTTCCAGCCCACTCTTCTGCGTGGCTTGAATCCATTTCAATGCCTCTTCAATTTTGCCATGTTTGCATAAACCATACAGCATAATTGAACAGGTTACTAGATCTGGAACTAGGCCAGAACCACACATTTTCTTGAAAAGCTCTTGTGCAGCAGAAATCCTCCCTTGTTGCCACATGCCTTGTATAAGAGTTGTATATGTAACTGTATCGGGTTTTGGTCCTTTTTGAGATATTTCATGAAAGATGTTCATTGCTTCATCTAACCTTTTTGTTTTGCAGTAGCCATTGATCATGGTGTTGTAAGTAATTATATTAGGTGCACAACCCTTCTCAATCATCAACTCAAAAAAAATTTCAGCTTTGTCCATTCTGTTTTGCAAACAATAACCATCTATCAATGAACTATACATAACAGTGTCAGGCTCAATGCCTTGTTTTATCATAGTGTCAACAATTTCTTCAGCTTTGGAAATCATCCCTTCCTTTGACAGTGCATCAACCAATATACTATATGTGACGACATTGGGTGCAATGTTTGCAGCAACCATTTCATTCAAAAAACCCATTGCCTCCTCCAACTGACAAGAATTCCACATAGCATGAACTAAACAACTGTAAGTGACAACATTTGGGTGAATGCCCATACTCTTCATCTCGGATAAGAGCTCAAAAGCCTCCGTTAACATCTTGTCCTTCAAAAGGCTGTCAATGACATTGCTATAAGCTACAACATCAGGTTGGAAACCTCTTTCTCTCATCACCCTTAACAACCAAACTGCTTGATTTGTGTTGCCGGTTTTACACAGCCCTTTGAGTAGTGTACTGTAAGTAATTAAAGTAGGTCGGTACCCTTTCACAATCATCTCATTAAACAAAGAGAAGGCCTGAGATACCTTAGCTTGAGAACAGAGCCCATTGATCAAAGTCGATAAAGTTACAGCATCAGGGTCAACACCTAACTTGAGCATTTTCCCCAAAATAGAGAAACCAAAATCAACTTGATCTAAATGGCAAAAACAATTAATCAAGATGCTCATAGTATAAGTATCATGCCCTAACCCTAACAATTCCATTCGGTTACACAAAGAAACGGCAGCAGTGTATTCTTTCATTCTGACAACAGATGCTAATAATTTAGTGAATTCAACAATGGAAGGCCTTGGGTAATCCTCAACCATCTCATTAAACAAATGAAGGGCATCATCTAAATTACCAGAGAATTCATAATTGATTCCATTTCCCCTAACAAATTTTGTACTTAGAGTAGCAAAGAAATTGAAACAAGATTGAGGCATTCTACCATGAACCATTGAGCGAGTAGAAGGGAACAAGAAAGCAAGAGAATTGCAGGATTTAAGCTTACCCATATCTGAGAAAATGAGAAGAAGAAGCTGGTTTGGTCTGGTTACCCAATGAGCGACGAGCTACCCAGGGGCAGGGGGAAACTTTGTCTCAGTTCAACTTCAAAACCAAAGCTATGCAGCAGGAGAATCCTTGTTTCATTTCTTTAATTTATCAGAACCAAAGCCTATACGCTTTTGCGTTTTCTATTTTTGGTCAAATATAAAAAATGAATATTTGCTGGGTTTTTTTTTCTTGGAAGTAAATATTTGTTGTTTTTTTTTTTTAACGGTGGTAGAAGTGAAATTTCATTACAATCAGTATAAATCCTTATGCCCAAATATCTAAATGAGAATCCAACCCAAATTAAGAAATTATCTTAAATAACATACCTAAACTCAAATAAATAAACTAAACTCACGTTCCGTGAGATTTAAACCCAGGACTTCACAGTCCAGGCACGGTACACTCACCAGTTGAGCTAATAACTCGGATGCAATTTGTTGTTTTTAATCTTTCAAAATTAAGTTCTGGCGAAAAAACAAAATATCTTTCAAAATTAAGTGTTGAAGTCATTCCCTGGAAGATCATTTAGAAACACTTGAAACTCAGGCAATTTCAACTCTGCTTATCGGCATATCCCATGATTGTGTCGATAACTTGAGACACAATCTGGAAAGTGTTAGGTCCTGAAGAGCAACCCAAATCTGCCACCTTGATACAAGTTGGATTAAGCATGTTAGTGAACATATTTCTAATAGTTTCTTCAACAATTGGCCTTGTTCTTGAGATTACTGCTTTCTGAAAGATTATAAGTAACATGAGAATAAATCAATATAATTAGATTCAAGATATACCATAATAGAGAAATGATGAGTATGTGAGATTAAGATGAAAGATGGAAAGAGAGAATTATTAGCATAGCTAATTTCTTTATCTGCTGCATTCATGCAAAGAAGATTGGCTGATACTGACATTTTGCCTAAATTTCAAGAGTTCAAACTTATTGAAATGTTTTTTAAATGGCCTTTTGCTTAGCAAGCACACTGTTACTATAAATAAACAAAAAAAAATAAAGACATAATTCCAATATTATGAGAAATTAAAGGAGATTTCCTTGTAATCTGGGCAAGTTGCTTTTGATTCATTAAGTATCCACCATTTTTTTCTCATAGATGCTCCAATTCCCTTTAATCGAGTTAGGCATACCGCCGGATAATGTCATATAGGATTTTTTTTTTTTTTTGTCAATCTAATGAAACAAGAGTAAAGACTAGTTTATGTCTTGGAGATGCATCTCCAGGTAATTTGTCTTGTCTTCATATACTATGTAATTGAGATTTGATTGTTTTGAACACATTCCTCCAAAAATTCATCACCATACTTTCTCAACTAAGGACTGGCGCTGGTGTGTTTTTAACTAGTATTCAATATTCAACTGTTCCAAGCTAAAACTTCACAAAGTTTGTCCAATTCCATTTTTAAGTGGCCTCAAATGCCATAACCCCATCCCAATAAGGTCTTAGTGGGTATTTTGCTTTCATGTAATCAATGTTTCTTTCTACAATAATTTCTTTTTATAGTTCTTTTTTTTTTTGAAGAATTTTTATAGTTCTTTTTTCTTTTTCATATGTTTTGGTAAAGGTTAAAAATAAATTTCTTTTTGGTGAAAGTTAAAAATAAATTTTTAACCAACCATAGGTACTTTGAAACTTGTTATCTCAATTTAGTTTTTTCTTGAGGATTTCAATCTCGAGTTTTCGGAAAAAAAAATCATTATTCGGCGAACTTTCACCTTATAATAAGGCAACTAAAATCTCAAACAAAATAAATGGTGTACATTCTAAAAAAGTTCATTTTTTTTTTTGAAATAACTGTAATTTTATTCACTTAAAATTGCAAATCCGGATTACAAACATCGGGGGGTAACTCCCCGTACTGCACATAGTCAGTACAAGTTTGAAAAGCAAACTTTGCTAAACCATGAGCACAATAGTTAGCCTCTCTTTTTACATGTCTAAACCTAATACTCTCGAAAGATGTGGCTAAAATCCTAATCTCATCAATTAAACAAGCTCCCTCCCAAAATAAAGTACTACTGCTATTAATAGCTGAAATCCCTACTAAACAATCACTCTCCACCAAATACCTCTATAACCCTTCCTCTCTTGCTAATTGTAGTCCCATTTTAATTGCATAAATCTCTGCATAAAAAGGATCACTTACAAAACTAAGTTGCTTAGTAGCACAGCTCCTTACAGCACCGTTATGATCCCGAATAACTGCCCCTAAACCAGCAACTCCTCTATTCTTATCAAATGCTGCGTCAACATTGAGTTTAAAACTTCCAACAGTTGGAGGCATCCATCTCACAAGTTGTGTTGAAATTCCTCCTCGCCTTTCACCAGGAAACACTTGGATCATTTGCTGCAAATGGTGAGCCACAGCCAATGTGAGAGCTATAGCAGAACCACACACTGCCTCATGATAACATCTGTTGCGATTAGTCCAAATAGCCCATAAAGTGAAAAGCACTCTTTCTATTGATCCCAATTGAGCTGCTCGACTAAATAATCTAGACCAAAATTCTGTTTCCTCTATTTCTTCCTCCAAAAAATTAGCCATCCAAGGACAAGAAATATTCCACACCTCCTGAATTAGATCACATTGAAAAAACAGATGAAATATTGTCTCATTATGAGTTCCACACACAGCACAAGTTGGTTCTACCACCATTCCACGATATTGCAGAGTTGAGGCAATCGGCAAAAACTCATTTACCAACCTCCACGCAAAATACCTCACTTTGGGATATACACGAGCATCCCAAATTGACTTCCAAAAATTATCGATCTCGAATGAATTGGAAATTCTTCTCTGCCAAGAAGCTTACGCGCCACAAAGTACCCTGATTTTACAGTATATTGTCCCATAGGATCCAAGTTCCAAACAAGACTATCACACCTTGGATAAGAAGACAAAGGAAGACACTGTATTCGAAATTTGTCCTCATCACTGAACAGCCGCTCTAGCACATCAACCCTCCAAGCTCTTAGATCAACATCAATTAAGTCACTGACTCTTATATTCAGATTTTCATCCTCCACATACTGAGACATAGGCTTGTAGCTAGGAGGTGAATTAATCCACTTATCAACAAATACTCTTATACTAGCTCCATCACCTACTCGCCATAGACAGCCCTCTGCCAAGACCGTTCTCCCAGCCAAAAGACTTCTCCAAAGAAATGAAGGGTTCCTACCTAGACGAGCTGCCATGAAATTCGAACCCTGAAAATACTTAGCTTTCATTAATCTGAAACATAACGAATCCGGGTTTTGAACTAAGCGCCAACACTGCTTTGCCAAGAGCGAAAGGTTGAAAGCTTCAAAATCACGAAAGCCAAGTCCCCTATCCATCTTGGAAACACATAAATCTGTCCAGCTTCGCCAATGGATCTTCTTTCTCCCATTTCTTTCACCCCACCAGAAGTCCGCAATTACCATATTCAGTTCATGGATGAACGACTTTGGAAATTGAAAGCAACTCATCAGATACAAAGGTATAGATTGGGCTATCGACTGTATCATGACTGCCTTGCCAGCAATGGAAAGAAATTTACCTTTCCACGTATTCACCCGACTCCAAAGCCGATCCTTGATAAGTCGAAGCTCCCTAGTACGAGATCTACCGATCATAATTGGTAGTCCTAAGTATCGATCATTCTCCATTATCTTTTCAACCCCCAACCTCTGCATAATACTATCCCGTAAGCCAAAAGTAGTGTTGTAACTAAACATAATAGCTGACTTATCTATGTTTATCTGCTGACCCGAAGCTTTCTCAAAATTCTGTAGCACTTCAATAACAGCATCACATTCCAAAAGTCTTGCTCGCAAAAAAAAGCAAGCTATCGTCCGCAAAAAACAAGTGTGACACTTAGGGAGCATACCGATTTACTGCAATTCCCTCAATGGAACCATTTGTAACTGCATCATTAAGCAAAGCTGAAAAGCCCTCCATACATAACAAGAATAAGTATGGTGATAGGGGATCGCCTTGAGGAATACCTCTTGAGGGCAAAAACTTACGACTTTGTTGCCCATTAATCAACACCGAATAACTCACTGTACGCACACACGTCATGACTAGAGCTACCCATCGACTCGGAAACCCCATACTACACATAATATCCTCAAGAAAAGACCACTCTACCCTATCATAGGCCTTACTAAGATCAAGCTTTAAGGCCATGTGTTTTTTTCTCCTAGACCTTTTATTTCTCATAAAATGAATAGTCTCAAAAGCAATAAAAGCATTATCAAAAATCATACGCTCAGGTACAAAAGCACTTTGATTTTCTCCTATAATTGCTGGCAAAATGACTTTCAATCTTTGCTAAAATCTTTGAAATTATCTTGAAAACCACATTACATAAGTTAATGGGTCTAAAATCTTTGACAATAGTTGGAGAATCAACTTTTGGTACTAACACTATATTAGTATTATTAAAATCAGGCAAAGGAGTACTTTGATTAAGAAACGAAAGTGCCATATTCGTAACATCAGCGCCAACAATGCCCCAAAACCTCTGGAAAAACATAGGCGTCATTCCATCGGGACCAGGGGATTTACTCGGCTCCATGTCAAACACAGCCTGCCGAACCTCCTCAGGTGTGAATTCCTCTTCCAAATGTCTTTTCATGTCCGCCGACAGACGATCCGCCACTTTCGTTGTAACCAATCTAATATCACTTGTAATTGGATTCAAAGAAGCAAATATGGTTTGGAAATAATCCATAATCTCCCTTTCAATCACCTGCATATCCGTCTGCCAATTCCCATCAGCATCCTTAATCCCTGCAATCAAATTTCGATTCCGCCGGGCCGAAGCTACCGAATGGAAATAGGTTGTATTCCGATCCCCATCCCGAAGCCAAGTAGCTTTAGATCTCTACCGCCAAATCAATTCTTCTTGCTTATAAAGTTCATTGAGCTCATCTTGACACTGCTGTAGTCCCTCCGTTTGACCACCTAACTGCGCCTCATTATACCTTCTATCATACTCATGTTTCATCCGACCAATTTTGTATTTCACATTCCCAAACACATTTCTATCCCACTACTTCAGCTTCTCCCCACATTGATGAATTTTACTTACAACATCCACCCTACCCGGACCCTCCCAAGCACTTCGAATCACTTCCTCAATTCTAGCATGTGAACACCACATATTCTCAAAACGAAAACTTGATTGCCTACCATATCGCAGCTCCTGATGATCACTTACTCTTACATACAAAAATAAATGATCAGAAACAGTTGTAGGAATATGTTCTTCATAGCTAGCTCCAAACTTTGTCAGCCATTCATTTGTCACTAGACATCGATCAAGCCTTTCAAAAACCATCTGGTCATTTATTCTACGCTTCTAAGTCATTCTCGGCCCCTGTATTGGTAAATCTTGGAAACCACATTCCATATTTACTTACCAAAAAAAAACTAAATGAACATATAAGACCACGGTACTAGACTAATAGTCTATCTACCACATTCTTTTTATTTTTCCTTTTTCCATTTTCCTTTAACTTGCCAAAA
Organism: Corchorus capsularis; assembly: GCA_001974805.1. Taxonomy (NCBI): domain Eukaryota; kingdom Viridiplantae; phylum Streptophyta; class Magnoliopsida; order Malvales; family Malvaceae; genus Corchorus; species Corchorus capsularis. The sequence goes on from AWWV01012898.1 coordinate 16,175, forward strand.
TATTGAATTTTCTTCAAAAAAAAAATCTCTTTCTCTTTCTCTTTCTCTTATTCTTTTTTTTTTGTTTTTTAACGAAAAAAAAAGAGAAAAGAATAAAGAGCAATTTTTTTCTCTTATTCTATTTGAGAGAATATAATTAAGACACCCTTTTTCTTTGTTTTGTTTTAATTAATTAACAAGTTGATCGGCCCGCGCTAGCGCTACGGGCGTTCGTTTTTTAGAATCGTTATTTATCACTATACATATATTAAAATATTTTCGCCGTAAATTTAAAATGGAGATAGTGCTTTGACGTGTTTATTGGGATTGTTCTATTTCCTTTTTTAAGGTACAGATCTTTCAAAAAATAATCAATGGAAAAAAAAACAAAATCAATAAATACAGCACTTGTGAATTGACAAATGGGAGGGTGCAATTAATTAAATCCGATTCAAGAAATCTTGTAATTACCAAAAGGTAAGGGGAAAGAAGGAAATAAAGGAATATGACATACGACTTTTTGAGTCATTTGTCAATTGAGAAATGACCAAAAAGTTTAGTTATTTAATCCCCTCAAGAATCAAAAGTTAGGACATTTAAGTAATTTGCCAAGTAGGTAAAGACGAAAAAGATTAATTCTCTAGCTCATCATTAATCCTTGATGGGGATCTTTTATTAATTCCACTACTCTATTCAAATCCATCGAGAAATTACCAAAAAGATTACTTATTTAATCTCCTAAAGAATCAAAAGTTAGGACATTTAAGTATTCTGTCAAAGTAGGAAAAAACGAAAAAAATAAGTTCTCTAACTCCAAAAGGAAGCCTTGGTAGGGATCTTTTAGTAATTCCACTACTCTATTAAAGTCAATTGAGAAATGACCAAAAAGTCTAGTTATTTAATCCCTTCAAGAATTAAAAGTTAGGACATTTAAGTAATCTGCCAAGTGGGAAAAGACGAAAAAATTAGTTATCTCGCTCCTCATTAATTCGGGGTAGGGATCTTTTAGTAATTTCCATATGTTTATTCAAATAATATGTACAAGTTGATCGGCCCGCGCTGACGCTACGGGCGTTCTTTTTTTAGAATCGTTATTTATCACCATGCATATATTAAAAGATTTTCGCTGTAAATTTAAAATAGAGACAATGCTTTGACGTGTTTATTGGGATTGTTATATTCCTTTTTTAAGGTACAGATTTTTCAAAAAATAATCGACGGGAAAAAAAAAAACAAAGATCAATAAATGCAGCACTTGTGGAATTGACAAAATGGGAGGGTGCAATTAACTAAAATCTGGTTCAAGAAATCTTGTAATTACCAAAAGGTAAGGGGAAAGAAGGAAATAAAGGACTATGACATGCGAC
>AWWV01012899.1:0-15216 GCA_001974805.1 Corchorus capsularis
AATATGACATCGACTTTAATTTTGAGTCATTTGTCAATTGAGAAATGACCAAAAAGTTTAGTTATTTAATCCCCTCAAGAATCAAAAGTTAAGACATTTAAGTAATCTGCCAAGTAGATAAAGACGAAAAAAATTAGTTCTCTAGCTCATCATCAATCCTTGATGGGGATCTTTTATTAATTCCACTACTCTATTCAAGTCCATTGAGAAATGACCAAAAAAATTACTTATTTAATCCCCTTAAGAATCAAAAGTTATGACATTTAAGTAATCTACCAAGTAGGAAAAGACGAAAAAAATAAGTTCTTTAACTCCAAAAGCAAGCCTTGGTAGGGATCTTTTAGTAATTCCACTACTTTATTAAAGTAAATTGAGAAATGACCAAAAAGTCTAGTTATTTAATCACCTCAAGAATCAAAAGTTAGGGCATTTAAGTAATCGGTCAAGTGTGAAAAGACGAAAAAAATTAGTTCTCTCGCTCCTCATTAATCCGAGGTAGGGATCTTTTAGTAATTTCCATATGTTTATTCAAATAATATGTACAAATTGATCGGCCCGCGCTGGCGCTACAGACGTTCTTTTTTTATTTATCACCATGCATATATTAAAAGATTTTCGCCGTATATTTAAAATAGAGACAGTGCTTTGACGTGTTTATTGGGATTGTTCTATTTCCTTTTTTAAGGTACAGATTTTTCAAAAAATAATCGACAGAAAAAAAAACAAAGTCAATAAATGCAGCACTTATGGAATTGACAAATGGGAGGGTGCAATTAACTAAATCTGGTTCAAGAAATCTTGTATTTACCAAAAGGTAAGGGGAAAGAAGGAAATAAAGGAATATGACATCGACTTTAATTTTGAGTCATTTGTCAATTGAGAAATGACCAAAAAGTTTAGTTATTTAATCCCCTCAAGAATCAAAAGTTAAGACATTTAAGTAATCTGCCAAGTAGATAAAGACGAAAAAAATTAGTTCTCTAGCTCATCATCAATCCTTGATGGGGATCTTTTATTAATTCCACTACTCTATTCAAGTCCATTGAGAAATGACCAAAAAAATTACTTATTTAATCCCCTTAAGAATCAAAAGTTATGACATTTAAGTAATCTACCAAGTAGGAAAAGACGAAAAAAATAAGTTCTTTAACTCCAAAAGCAAGCCTTGGTAGGGATCTTTTAGTAATTCCACTACTTTATTAAAGTAAATTGAGAAATGACCAAAAAGTCTAGTTATTTAATCACCTCAAGAATCAAAAGTTAGGGCATTTAAGTAATCGGTCAAGTGTGAAAAGACGAAAAAAATTAGTTCTCTCGCTCCTCATTAATCCGAGGTAGGGATCTTTTAGTAATTTCCATATGTTTATTCAAATAATATATATTATTATATATTATATATCACAAAAATGACACACTCATTATACCAAAAAGGAAAATAACATCCCACTATGATTTATTCAAGCATCGATTATCTTACACGTAGAAAGAAAACTAAAAATCGCATCAGCATAAAACTATTAAAGTTAATTGAGAAATAATCAAAAAGTCTAGTTATTTAATTCCTTCGAGAATTAAAATAAATCCTTCAAGAATTAAAAGTTAGAACATTTAAGTAATCTGCCTAGGAAAAAACGAAAAAAAATTAGTTATCTCACTCCTCATTAATTCGGGATGGGAATCTTTAGTAATTTTCATATATTTATTCAAATAATATGTAGTATATATCATAAAAATGACACACTCATTATACCAAAATGGAAAATAACATCCCACTATGATTTATTCAAGCATCGATTATCTTACACATAGAAAGAAAACCAAAAATCGCATCAGCATAAAACTGTTATCTGATTCTGAATTTTTTTTTTTTTTGCATAAAAGCAAATGAGAAGCTGTTCCTTTCTCTTTAGAGCAATCAAAGTCTCAGCATTTCAATCTTTGCCCACACTAACACTTGCTTCTCCTTCTTCTGCTGCTTTTTGCTTGTACCCAAAACCCTCTACTTGCAAAATCTTAAGCAGAAGACATCATAGCACTACTTTCCACAACCCCTTGAAACCCTCTTTAACTTCATCGACAGCTTCTGGGGTTGTCGGGTTTTCAAAGATGGCATCAGCAGCTGGAGAAGAAGATGGGCAGTTCAAGTTGTCTGAAACTAGTCTGCTTAAGATCAACAAAGGTGATATCACTAAGTGGTTTGTTGATGGCTCCTCCGATGCTATTGTCAGTGTTTCTCTCTCTCTTTCCCTTCTCTTTTTGTATAAGAATATTTGGTTTTTTTTTTTTTATTGCCAAAGAATATTTGGTTTCTGGGTTTTGTTTTGTTTTTTTTTTCTTTCCCTGTATGGGTTTTTGGTCAGGATTTATTCTCGATATTTTATCATATATTTGTTAATGGTACTAGGAGGAAGAAACGGTTCTCTTCAAGTAGGAATGATTAATGTACTGGAGAAATGGAACCAAAATGTTGAATTGGGTATTTGAAAATGGTGTCAGTTTCTTGCAATTGGTGGGTTTTGGTTTGTCTACTCTATGGTCAAAATTGAGCACAAGGATTGTAGTAATGATAATCTTTTGCAGGTCAATCCAGCAAATCAGAAAATGCTCGGAGGTGGTGGCGCAGATGGAGGTACCTCAGAGAGTTTCCTTTCTCTTATTTTGAACCTTATTAATGTCAGATATAGAAGAATGATGTTTTAATGAACATTTGTGCATTTTCTAGCCATACATAGGGCTGCTGGCCTAGAACTTCGAGACGCATGCTATGAGGTCCCAGAAGTTCAACCCGGTATCCGCTGTCCCACTGGTGAAGCAAGGATTACCCCGTAAGTTCTCCCAAATTAGATAGTGTTTATTGGTATTGTCATCTTAGTCTTGTGCATGATTAGCATACTAACATGTTGAAATTATGCATTGCAGAGGTTTTAAACTGCCTGCATCTCATGTGATTCACACTGTTGGACCTATTTATGATTATGACGAGGACCCTAGAGCATCCCTGCGTAATGCATACAAGTATGCTATGATTTTCCTTGCCACCATTCATTGATAGCTTTGTTTATCATTTTCCTTAAGACCTGACATCTCTTCTTTCTGGAAATTGATCACAGGAATAGCTTGACTGTGGCTAAAGAGAACAACATTCAGTACATCGCATTTCCTGCCATATCTTGCGGTGTATATGGGTAAGTGATGCTAAGGATCACCATAGTCTTTCTTTTTGGCCTGTATTCCCCATCCTTTCTATTGCATTTCTTCAAAAAGTTTAGTAAATTGTGAGATTTACATGATCTAGGAAAAAAATCTTTCTTTACTCGTTTCAAAAATATCTTTTTACTTGGACTCTGTAATAACTTGCTGAACTGTATTCCCATTTTGCTTTATGTGATGACAAGTTGGTTAAGACCATGTTCTATACTTCTATCGATGATGCTAGATTGTTGAGTAATTCTTATAACTTTCTGGACTTTGAAGTTGCATGAGCTAATAGTAGAAATATTTGAACCTTTAAGCCACTTGTAACTTGTTCAATAAAGAGGGTTCTCTTCTGTCAAATTCTCTGTTATTCAAGCATGATTATGGATTCTCTGTTTTTAATTTTCCTGCCTCAGTTGTTTGAACTGAATGTCTGATCAGTTCATATGTCATTTCTAATTCCCTTTCTGAAAAATTTCCAGATATCCTTTTGAGGAAGCAGCCACAGTTGCTATATCTACTGTCAAAGAATTTGCTAACGATATTAAAGAGGTAACTTTTGTTTTTATTCTGCTTCAACATTGCCGACCAAGATTTTCTTTTTAAATGGTTATTGATTCCTCGATTTCACTTCTAAAGATTGTACATTAGTTTACCTTATTTTGCCCACAGTTATTAGTACACATATAAAAGAAGAGCTTCCTAGGTTGTTTTTCTTACATATGTACCAATTGAACTTCTGAGATTGTTAGATCCTAATTCTTTATGGTCCAGAGAAATAGATGAACATCTAATTGGCACTTGCTTGAACTGTTTGCAGGTGCACTTTGTTCTTTTTGAGGATGAGATCTATAACATTTGGTTGAATGAGGCAAAGGAATTGCTCCAGGCCTAGTGCATGAAACAGACTAGAATTAAGTTCCTTGATATATACTTGATGGTGTACAAGGTATTGTATTTATCTGAATTAACTTGGAACTGCTTTCTTTTGGAATCTGAGGGTCTGGAACTTAAAAAAGAATATTGATGTTCGTTGAGCTTAGTTCTATGTATGGATGTATTGAAATGACTGCCTTGTGATGTTTTCCTGGTTTCTAATAAGATAAAATGTGCCCTCCTTCTAAACAAATTCGCGTACTATCCACTTGGGTATATAAATTAAGGAATGTTGTCTTAATAATTATTCTAGTGCTCTAGTTTAACAGCTGAGAAATGAAATACAACATTTTTATTTCAAAGATTTTATAAAGCATGGAGCTAAAAGATATACTGCATCTTTGTTGAGAACCAATTAATATTTAATACCATCAGGCATCAGAAGAATAAAAGTGCAGACTTCTACATGGAAAGAGTCTGTCTACCATGATAGGAGACATGTCCATGGTACTAAGAATTTAATAATCATTGTACCTTGATAATTTTGGAGCCATAATTATCAACTATCAAAGCCAAACAACTTTTGAAATGAACTGGATTTAAATTTAATTTGTGTTTAATTAGTTTACAATAAGATTATAAAAGGCAAAATAAGAAAAATGATAAAATTTCTACCACTACTATGCTGAAGTCTTTAGGAAAATGACAACTGCTGTTCCCACCTCCCAGTCAATCCCCCGGCCGGCAACCATGTTTAAGTATTTAGAAAACATCGATATTATTATAGCATATACTATCTTTTGAAACTCACGTGTATGGACTTATTTTACAAAGAAAATTCAATTAAATGAGGTTCAATTAGCTGAGATCAAACCCAATAAAGTATATGAATTCTGGGTAGTGATGCTAAAAAGTTCATGTTGGGATTAACAAGAGAGGAAGATATAAGGAGTGACAGTGTAGAAAAGCAAATTAAGTACAAAACTTTTACAATCCTTGATGGCTGAGATCAAAGAGCTGACTTGGTTTGAAGCTATAGTTGACAATTTCCTTAATCTCTGCAACTTTCTTGTTGTCATCACATCACACATATTTTTCCTTTCCTCAAAAACCCAAACCCAGGCAAAGACAATCTATCAAACTTGAGCCAGAAAATGCATAAGCCGAAAATGAAGATTAGTATAGTGCTTGCCTGTTTCATTTTTAACCTGTCTTCTGTCTCCTCTACCTTGGCTGCCTCTGCTCCACCTTCCAATGCAAGTTGTCCAATGGACCTCAACTATGTGACAAGAATCCCATGGGACTCATCTGTTTGTCACAACTTCCATCCCAACACGACCAAAATAACTCCTTGTTGCCAATCTTTAACTTCAGTCTTTTCAATCGGCTTGGCCCAACGTCTCAAAGAAACCTCTCTCTTTCTGCTACCAGATGAGCTCACTTCTACTTCTTGTCTCCATGATTACCAGTCAAAGCTCATCTCCCTTTCTCTTCCTAGTAATCTTGTCTCCCCGTGTTTTGATCCTTTACAGTTGGTGATTACACCTTAATGACCTTATCGTTGTGCCGAAATACAAACAACACAAGATTGGGTTGAAAGGCTAGGGAAATACACTAAACTTGACCAGGGCTGCAGGTCTGATCTCAGTGATCTTAATGCTTGTGATGCTTGTTTTCGCTCTGTTGGCGAAGTTCTGAGTAAGTTGGTCTCTCTTGATGGTAATGTAACTGATGATACTGATTGTTTAAATTTCGTTGTTCTTTATGCTACTGGAATTGTTAATGAATTTGGACCTGAAACTGATGGATGTGTGGAATGTGCATTTGGATTAAATCTCAATGAACAATCTAGAAGTAAAGGTTCGGTTCATCTTCTTTGGCTTCGGATCTTGATTCCAGCAACCATGATCATTTTGATTGGAGGATTTTCCTACTTAGTATATAGAATACTAAAAAACAGAATTAAACCGATGGATGATAATGAATTGGAGATTGTACAAGAAATTCAAAGGTCATCTTCAGCTCCCCAGAAGTTCAGATTGAAGGAACTTAAAGCAGCCACAGATTCAATGCTACTAACAAACTTGGTAATGGAGGATTTAGCACAGTGTACAAAGGAATTTTGGGAACGCAGGAGGTAGCCGTGAAAAGAATTTTAAAGAATACACGCCATGGAAAGCAGGATTTTATAGCTGAAGTGACTGTCATAGGCAACCTCCACCACAAGAACCTTGTCAAACTAATTGGTTGGTGCTATGAAAGCAACGAGCTCCTTCTTGTTTATGAGTTCATGCCAAGTGGGAGTCTAGACAGATTCATATTTCGGAACACAGTTCCAAACAATGCTGCAGATCATAATGCAACTCTGAACTGGGAAACTAGGCACAATATCATCTGTGGAGTGGCTCGGGCGCTGGACTATCTCCATAATGGTTGTGAGAAAAGGGTTATTCATCGAGACATAAAAGCAAGTAACATCATGTTGGATTCGGAGTTCAATGCTCGACTAGGAGATTTCGGACTAGCCCGAACCATTCAAATGAAGGAGAAAACGCACCATTCAACCAAGGAGATTGCTGGAACGCCTGGCTATATGGCTATTGGAATTGCTCCAGGCCTAGACTCCTAGTGCATGAAACAGAGTAGAATTAAGTTCCTTGATATATAATTGAGGGTGCACAAGGTATTGTATTCATCTGAATTCACTTGGAACTGCTTTCTTTTTGGATTCTACAGAACTTAAAAAGAGTACTGATATGCATTGAGCTTAGCTATATATATATGGTTATTTTGGAGCAATAATTGTCAATTATCAAAGCCAATAGCCAAGCAACATTTGAAATTAACTTAGTTAGAGTATTACAAGATGATAATAATAGTAATAAATAAGATTATAAACGACAATATAAGAAAAATGATAAAATAATTCTACCACCATGTGTGAAGGCTTTAGGAAAATGACAAAATTGTCGTTCCCAGTCCTTCCCCCGGCCGGCAACCTTATGCAAGTATTTAGAAAATATCGTTATTACTTATCAGAATGGATGAGAGAATGAGAATGTGTTTGTAGATTTAGAAAGTACAAACTCTTATTATCTTTGATGGCTCTGATAGAGCTGACTTGGTTTGAATCTATATTTGACAATTTCCTTGTTGTCTGCAATTTCTTATTTTTCCTTTCGTCAAAAACCCAAACCCAGGCAAGGCAACCTATCAAACTTGAGCCAGAAAATGCATAATTTAGCAGTAGCCTGTTTCATTTTCCAGCTATCTTGGGTCTCCTTTACCTTGGCTGCCTCTTCTCCAGTTTCCACTGCAAGTTGTCCAATGGACCTCAACTATGTGACAAGAATCCCATGGAACACATCTGTTTGCCGCTACTTCCATCCCAACACACAATATTGTTGCATGTATTTACGTTCTCTCTTTTTAGTTGGCTTTGCCAAACATCTTAAAGAAACCTCTCTTTTTCTGCTACCAGATGAGCCCACTGTTGTTTCTTGTCTTCGTGATTACCGGTCAAAGCTCGTCTCCCTTTCTCTTTCAAGTGATCTTGTTCCCTATTGTTTTGAGCCTATGCTGTATGTGATTTCGCCTTATCGTTGTGCCAACATTCAAACAACCCAAGATTGGGTCGCCAGGCTTGGGGAATTCACTGCACTTGACCAGGGCTGCAGGTCTGATCTTACTAATCGTACTACTTGTCATACTTGCCTTGACTCTGCTACCAAAGTTATGGGTAAGTTGGGCTCTCTTGATGGTAATAAAACTAATACTAGTTATTGTTGGCCTTTTCTTAGGCTTTATGCTGCCGGAATTGATAATGAGTTCGGACCTGAAAGTGCCGGGGCCATGACTTGTCTTTTTTACTTGACTTTGATTGAACAATCTAAAGGTTCAAGTTCAATCAATTTTCTCTGGTTCTGGATCTTAATTCCAATGATTATGATGATTTTGTTCGGAGGATTTTCCTATTTGTTATATAGAATAATACCGAAAAACAGAATGGAACAGAAGGAAGATGATGAAATGGAGATTGTGCAACTCATTCAAAGGTCATCTTCAGCTCCCCAGAAGTTTAGACTGGAGGAACTTAAAGCAGCCACGTGTAATTTCAATGAGAATAACAAACTTGGCAAGGGAGGATTCGGCACAGTCTACAAAGGAATTTTGAGAAAGGAGGAGGTGGCAGTGAAAAGGATTCTGAAGAATACACAACATGGAAAGCGTGAGTTTATAGCAGAAGTGACTGCCATAAGCAATCTCCATCACAGGAACCTTGTCAAACTGATTGGTTGGTGCTATGAAAGCAACGAGCTGCTTCTTGTTTACGAGTTCATGCCAAATGGGAGTCTAGACAGATTCATATTTGGGAACACGACTCCGAACAATGCTGCAGATCATAATGCAACTCTGAACTGGGAAACTAGGCATAATATCATCTGTGGAGTGGCTCGGGCGCTGGACTATCTCCATAATGGTTGCGAGAAAAGAGTTATTCATCGAGACATAAAAGCAAGTAACATCATGTTGGATTCAGAGTTCAATGCTCGACTAGGAGATTTCGGACTAGCCCGAACCATTCAAATGAAGGAGAAAATGCATCATTCAACCAAGGAGATTGCCGGAACACCTGGCTATATGGCTCCGGAAGGTTTGCTTACAGGTAAAGCAACTGCTGAAACCGATGTCTATGCATTTGGTGTACATATACTTGAAGTTATCTGTGGGAGAAAACCTGGACGTTTAATTGAGCACAATAACTGCATTAGCAGCATTGTAGAATGGGTATGGGAACATCATAGGATGGACAAAATTACCGATGTCACTGACCCCCGATTAAACAAGGAATTCGATGAGGATCAAGCACGTTGTATACTTGTATTGGGGCTGGCCTGTTGCCATCCAAACCCTTCTGAGAGGCCATCTATGAGAACTGCTTTGCAGGTTCTTACAGGGGAAGTAGATGCCCCAGTTGTGCCTACTGAGAAGCCTGCTTTCATGTGGCCGCCAGCCACAGCTCCTGTTTCAGTCATCAGAGAAGAGATGAATAAATCCATTAGCGGAGGTCAACTTTCCACAACAATGGAACTCAGTGGCAGATAATCCTGGTGTATAAGACTTGGGTGAATAAGGCAAAGGAATTGCTCCATGCCTAGACTCCTAGTGCATGAAACAGAGTAGAATTAAGTTCCTTGATATATAATTGAGGGTGCACAAGGTATTGTATTCATCTGAATTCACTTGGAACTGCTTTCTATTTGGATTCAACAGAACTTAAAAAGAGTACCGATTTGCATTGAGCTTTACCTCTATATATATGGGTGTATTGGAATGACAGCTTAGATATGTTTTCCAGGACCCTAATAAGATAAAATGAGCCCTCCTTATAAACAAATTCTCATAATATCCACTTGTGTGTATAGATTAAGAAATGTTGTGTTAATAATCATTCTGGTTGCTCTAGTTTAACAACTGAGAAATGAATCACAACATTTTGATTTCAAAAATTTTATAAAAAGCATGGAAACTAAAGATACACTGGACCTTTGTTGAGAGGCAGCCAAGTGTTGACTCAATGTAATTTTTGATGATCACAAAACATTCCTCATTGATATTTAATTAAGTCTAATTAAGTGTGTAGACTTTAAAGAAAATCACTTTGAATTTATTTGGAGCGCAAAAATCAAATTTGGAGAAAGACTTAAACAATATTGAAGATTAATATGGAGTTTGGAGAAGTCTACATAAGTGTTAACTTGAAGAAATATGCAAAGAAAGGCAAATATTCGAAGATTGGAGTCTGGACGTTTTTAGTCGACTGGAGCTGGCGTTAAAAGTGTCAAGCCTGATGTGCCCAATCTGTATGAACAGTAACTTGTCATGCAGTACACTTTTAGTCGACTAAACCTGCTGTTAAAACTGCCACTCGCTCACTACAGGACAAAATAACAGCTAGTTTGAAAAAGTTGAAAAAGGCTCCAAACGGCTAGATTTTGTCTCCAACTGCTAAATATACATAATAAATGCAATTTGAAGCCTCCTAAGAGAGAGATTATTCATTGTTCATCATTATTGAAGCCAAGAAGTCATATTTTCTCTTTGTTCTTCATTCTTATACTTTGTGAGAGAAAAATTGTATGAGCTAAACTTTGTACTTGGGATTTTTGGGAGATCATTGTACTTTCTTCTTCTTATTAATTTCTTAGATAGAAACAAGTTATGATCAACTTGTTTTGAAGATTTGAGCTTGGCGAGAGCTCATTGTAAAAGGCTTGGTGGAAGCTAGAATTTCACCGGTTTAGTGAAGATTTTGGAAAAATCCTTGATTGGGGAGATCAAGGTAGAGGATGTAGGTGTGGGATCACCGAACCTCTATAAATTGTGAGTACTTGCTTTCTGTAAACCCTCCTTTTACATTATGTTTCAATTTCCTCAATTTCTATCATTAAAATTCATCTATTTCATCTACCCTTTCTACCTAACTTTGGCTAAGTTCTTGAGATTGTCATAGATTGTTTAAAAGTGCTATTCACCCCCTCTAGCACCATATCAAGGGCCTAACACCAAGTAATAATACCATCAGGAGAAAAGTTCAGACTCCTACTTGGAAAGCGTCTGTCTGTGTCTACCATGGAAGGAGCCATTTCCATTGCACTGAGTTTTGTACCATGATTATTTTGGAGCCATAATTGTCAATTCTCAAAGTCAAGCAACATTTGAAATTAACTTTGTATTACAAGATAATTAATACTAATAAATAAGATTATAAACGACAATATAAGAAAAATTATAAAAATTCTACCACCATGTGTGAAAGCTTTAGGAAAATGACAAAATTACCGTTCCCCCAGTTGGCAACCTTGTGCAAGTATTTTTAGAAAATATCGTAATTACTTTATAATCAGAATGTGCGAGATAATGAGAATGTGTTCGTATAGATATAGAAAGGAGGAAAAGAGAAATGAAGCTACATATAATTGACAATTTCCTTGATATCTGCAATATCTAATTGTCATCACATTACCCATATTTTTCCTTTCCTCAAAAACCCAAACCCAGGCAAGAGAAAATGCATAGTTGTTAAGTTGGCCTCTCTTGATGGTAATAAAACTAATACTAGTGGTTGTTGGCCTTTGATTAGTCTTTATGCTGCTGGAGTTGTTAATGAGTTCGGACCTCAAAGTACCGGGGCTGTCACTTGTCTTTTTCACATAACTTTGACTCAACAATCTAAAGGTTCAATCAATCTTCTCTGGCTCTGGACCTTATTTCCAATGGTCATGATGATTTTGTTCGGAGGATTTTCCTATTTGTTATATAGGATAATACAGAAATTAAGAATGGAACAAAAGGAAGAAGATATTGATGAAATGGAGATTGTGCAACTCATTCAAAGGTCATCTTCAGCTCCCCAGAAGTTCAGATTGGAGGAACGTAAAGCCGCCACGGGTAATTTCAATGCTAATAACAAACTTGGCACTGGAGGATTTGGCACAGTCTACACAGGAATTTTGAGAAAGGAGGAGGTAGCTGTAAAAAGAATTCTAAAGAATACACAACATGGAAAGCGGGAGTTTATAGCAGAAGTGACTGCCATCAGCAATCTCCATCACAAGAACCTTGTCAAACTGATTGGTTGGTGCTATGAAAGCAACGAGCTGCTTCTTGTTTATGAGTTCATGCCAAATGGGAGTCTAGACAGATTCATATTTCGGAACACAATTCCAAACAATGCCACAGATCATAATACAACTCTGAACTGGGAAACTAGGCACAATATCATCTGTGGAGTGGCTCGGGCGCTGGACTATCTCCATAATGGTTGTGAGAAAAGAGTTATTCATCGAGACATAAAAGCTAGTAACATCATGTTGGATTCGGAGTTCAATGCTCGATTAGGAGATTTCGGACTAGCCCGAACCATTCAAATGAAGGAGAAAATGCATCATTCAATCAAGGAGATTGCTGGAACACCTGGCTATATGGCTCCGGAAGGTTTGCTTACATGTAAAGCAACTGTTGAAACCGATGTGTATGCATTTGGAGTACATGTACTTGAAGTTTGTAGATAGGTTCTTTTGTTGCGGTGGAGGAGACGTCGCAAACAGAGCAAAAGGATATGGAGGAGGCGGCGGAGAGGAAGACCGGAGCAGATCTCAGTGAGAGTGTGGTGTTGGCAGGTGGTATCTTGGCTTTTTACGGTGGTTTGACGTGAGCAAAGAGACAGAGTTTTAGGGTGATTTCTCTGTGATGCCAAAAGGTCCTTTTCAATGGTTTCAACTCCACTATATATAGTGGAGGGGTTTTGAAGTGAAAGAACGTGTGTAATAATTACGATATCCCGTAATTATAGTATACTGATATCAATTGATAGCAGTAATATGCAATTGAGTGATTTACGGTAGGATTGATTTAGGCAATCAATTAGGGATTGACAGGTGCGATTGCAAGATTTACGGTGAAACTAATTTAAGGCGTCAATCATGGGATTTATGGTAAGAAGGAAATATTCAAGGAAGATAGGCTCAAAAGGGTTTATCACTCTCACGTGAGAAAAGGTTGGGATTTTATCTCCAACTACCTCCTAGTCCCAGCCTCCAAGCCAAACTCTCCGACATATCCCAAAAGTGGAGTTGACATCGGACCATGCCATATCCTATGTCAACCCCATCGTATCGTCATTACTAGTGCGCTGCATCTGACCGCGAAAGAGCAGTGTCAACATTTTGCCCCCTGCATGAGAATTCTTAGTATAAGCAGTTCTTATGCATATGCTATAATAATCATAAAATTATAAGTGCAGCGCATATCATAAATATTTTTGCCCCCTGTTTAGGAGATGTAAATATACTCCAGCACTACACGCCCCATTGCAAGTAAGAGCCGCAAGAATGTATGCTTGTTCTCTGCACATGGATGCATGGTGCTTTAAGATGTACTTTAAGATGTGCTTTTCCATATAGCACGCAATAACAATAGTATGTTCCAACACATGTGTCAATTACTTTCTTGCAATATCATGTGGCAATAATTTTATGTCAAAAATTTCATTGCCAATGGATACAAAATTCTTTATTTTTTAACAATTAAATATCAAATACATATAAGTAATTTAATTTAGGATTGATTTAAGACTTGAGCTTTTTCTAAGTCTTATTTAATTTGGGATTTTGGGATTATATATATAAGCAATTCTTGTGGATGTATCACAAATTGCAAGTGCATCGCTATTAATCAGTATACTTCTTATTTATTTATTTTTCTCTTGTTGCCTCCTGCATAGGAGATGCAAATATAATTTTCTAGCACTACACGCCTCAGTGCAAGTAAGAGCTGAAAAGATCTATGCTTGCTGTCAGCACATGAGTGCATGGTGCTTGACATGGAAGTATGTTCATCTTTAATATGTGTCAGTGCCAGTCAACGCATAATTTTATTTTTTTTTTTGTCGATATCTTGTGTCAATTACCTGCTGGCAATAATAATATGGCAATTGAATGTGACAATACGTACCCTATGGCAATTACCCTCTTGCACCCTCTGGCAATACCTTACGTTAATCATCTTACGCCAACACCTCATGTCGACACTTTATTGACAATGGATGTGGAAATTCTATATGTTTTCGTTTTGACAATGGGTCTGACAAATTTATTTATTTTTATTATCATTATAATTGTTAATTAATAAATAAATATTAAGAGATCGAACTGATTTAGGATTGGACTTCAACAAGAAGACCAACTTATTGAAGAAAACCCATTGTAAATAAGGCTGCTCATTGTAATTACGGTTGCCACTATATATATATATATATATATATATATATATATATACACACACCCTTTTTTGTTTGAACGTAGCTGCTTATATATTATTCTTATCCGTATAATAAAAGCGAAAAGGTTGCCGGCTTGGAATCATGAGAATTAAACCTTGCCCAAGTCGGTCTTAGAATGGGATAGGCGTTTGAACTTGGGAAACAAATTCAAGTAAATCCTTTCTTTCTCTTTTATTCTATTTTATTTTTAATTAATTATAAAGCTAATGCAATATATACGTTTTCATACTTTAATTTTAGTTTAATTTCAAGTTACTATGCACCGAATCTTTGCCAGTTCAATTTAAAATTAAAGGGTTCATCATGATTGTTTTGGTTACTGTTATATTCCTTCACCAGAGTTATGCAGCAGTTCCTTGGCTTTTTTTTTAAATGATTACTGTGTTGCTAGACTTTAATTTGCGTATAACAGATTTGATTTTTTTTTTAATTCTCTGATTCTGGAAGTACTATGATTGCTATTGTTATTATGCTATCGTTTGCGAAATCGTTCATCTATGTACAAATTTATTAAACTTTGTGCAGCTCAATTTGTCAAATAAATATACTATCAGTATATATGCAATTTAATTGTAATGTCATGATAAGCAATTCATCATCAATATGTTTACTTTTTCTTTTAATAGATCTTTCTCTCTTTAGCAATATATATGTATATAGTATTTATGTGTTTTGTGATCTGCAGAATTCATGTTTTTAATTGTTAAATTCCTCTTTTCAAATTGGGATAGAGTTAGGCGGTGGATTTTCTTTCACCGGTGCCTTGTTTTATGGGATCAAGCATTTGATAAGTATATGGAGCTATTTTAATTTATGGAATTAAAATCCCTATTCGTACTTTATGTAACTCATGTATATGCTACATATATATTTTTTTAATGCGTTTTGATTTTAGCACTTGAGGAATAAGTAATCTCTATGTGATAGCATACACATAATATACATATATGTTTCAAGCTTCTGATTCTTTCAACAAGTTGGATGTAATTTATACAATTAACTTATGATATATATGTATATAATCTTCTTCTCTTTTGTCTTTTTATCCCAATCATGCATATATTTATATGTATCCACAAAATTAAAAAGCAAGTGGGAGTACTTATCTCGTAATTTTTTTGTGTATCTCTCAGGTTCAATGCCTTTGTCATGATGGAAACCATTTGTGTATCTCCCATATGTTCAACGCGGAGCATTTGCAGCATTTAGCTTATGGCGTTGGAGAGAAATATATATGGTGTTGACGACACCTTGTTGGAAGTATGGTGTTGGAAACGCCGCCTTCCATTTCTTATGCGTTG
>AWWV01012901.1:0-23384 GCA_001974805.1 Corchorus capsularis
TTTTTTTAAAAAAATGAAAAATTGAAAAAAATGAAATTTTTTATTTTTAATAAAAAAACCAAAAATTAGGGGCAAATGTACAAATGGGTCCCTAAAGTGAACTTAATGAGCAATTGAGTCCATGAAGTGGAGTTAACTGAGCAATTGGATCCCTGACCCATTTTTTATTTTTAAAAAATATTTTTTAATCTAAAAAATGACGTGGTAGATGGCACGTAAGTAAAGTTAACGGTGTCATTGCCACGTAAGCCAATTAAATGAACCCTTGGACGGATACTAACGAAAAGGACTTGATTGCTCAGTTAACTCCACTTCAGGGACTAAATTACATATTTTTTCACTTGAGGGACCAATTTTGTACTTTTACCCATCGTAAGCAGATGTTTCTCTCGATGCATATGATATTTTGCTTCTTTTGATTTATGGCTGAAATCTCAAATAGGTTCCACAACCTTTCCATAAATCTTAAATAAGGATCGAAACTTTAATAAAGGTCAAATAAGGACTCTAACTTTTCAGAAAAACTCAAATAAGTCCATTCTGTGAAACTGATTTCCACTTTCGCTTCAATTTCGACCACAATGGATCTGATTTTTGTCGATTTTAGTCTAGAGTACCGTCGACATTTGAGAGGGAAATAATTAAGTTTAACCTTACTATTAATAAGGGTTTGCAGTGTAATTAATGTGTTTTTTTTATTTTCAATCCCGAATTAAAAGTTATTTTGTATTTTTTATTTTAAGTTTGTTAATTTCCTAAAATCAGAATTATTAAAGCCATATGTCAATTTCTTATTTGTTTACGCAATTTTTTCTACGGTGTAGATCACGCTACGTTTGTATTAATAAAATAGACCTATTTGAGTCTTTCTGAAAAATTGAGGCCCTTATTTGGTGTTTTTTAAAGTTTGAACCCTTATTTGAGATTTATGATAAAGTTAGGGTACCCATTTGAGATTCCAACCTTGATTTATCATTAACACAAACCAAAAAAAGAAAAAGAAAATATACTCTGTAAAGCAATGAAAGAGATCTGGCCAAAAAAAAAAAGCAATGAAAGAGAGAACAAATGTCTGGAAATTATATTCGCTTTATTAGAGGAGAAAGAGGAATCACGTTCTTACAACAACGTCAACCATTCCCCACTCAAACTCACAACAAAATTGCATTTTCTAATTTTTCAGATGTAAAGGTTGTCAGTATTGCCTGTGTTTTCTCGTATAACCCAAAACCCAGTCTGAACAAAATCTTGAGCACGAATTCTAATCATCGTACTCTCCAAAAAGGAAACATCGTTAGATTCTCATCAAAATCAGGTTTTAAGGTTGTTGGGTTTTCGAGGGTGTCAGAGTCGGCAGCTGAGGGAGGAGGAGAAGATTGTCATTTCAAGTTGTCTGAAACCACAGAGCTTAAAATCCAGAGAGGTGACATCACTCGGTGGTTTGTTTTTTTTATCCCATCCGGTATTCAAGGCTTTGCCCTGACTAATCCGGATCCGACCCGCGTGGCGCACCTGGTTATGGTGGGTGAGTCTCCCAACAGGACCTGCTTAAGCTGGAACAGGCCGCTTACCACTTGATCCAATCCCTTGTTGGTCACTCGGTGGTTTGTCGATGGCTCCTCAGATGCTATTGTCAGTTCTTCTCTCTCCCTCTCTAGTTTTTTTTTTTAATATATATATATATATATATCAAACCCTCTCTTGTTTAATCTTGTTTAATGTACTAAATTATGCATTGGAATTGGAACTTGGAAGTGTTGCAACAATAAACAAGTTTCAATTTTCAAACTTCATTCCAATTATATTAAACATGAAATATAAGTAAGAATATTGTTAGGTGCAATGGGATACTAACAAGGACTAAAACATGCCAAGTACTCTGTTTCTCAAACAGAGCAATATGTTTCTCAATTATATTGATGAACCCTGAACCAGTGATTATCAATCTTGATGTTAGAAACCCTAAATTGAACTTGTCAACTACAAGGGTTTTAGATTCTAGGTAAGGAAATTAACTTCTTGTTATCATGTTTGAAATGCTAAAACACTATACATACCAAACAAACCATAAATTAGTGAATGGTAGTCTTAAGTTATCTTCATTGATAGTTAGTCATTTCCTTCATGGGAAGATTGATTGAGCAACGTGATATATATATACTAGAGCTGATAATAATTAAGCTTTTGCAGGTCAATCCAGCAGATGAGAGAATGCTTGGAGGTGGGGGCGCTGATGGAGGTATATAAGTGTATATTCTTGCCATCACAACTTCCTTCTTTCTCATTGAATCTTCTTATAGCTAAGCGCCATACAATAATAAAGATTTAACTAATGATCATTATATTGATGCATTTATATATGTCATAGCCATACATTCGGCTGCTGGACCAGAACTCCTAGAAGCATGCTACAAAGTCCCGGAAGTTCAACCTGATGTATGCTGTCCTACAGGGGAGGCTAGAATTACCCCGTAGGTTTTTCCTACTTGAGTACTAGTTTACTGCACCTAAGCATTTGGCTCAGTGAGCAAGTGTTGCAAGAGCTATGTTCAAATACCATAAGTCACCCTATGTTCTTACTGAGCTGTGTTGAAGTTTTGCAGAGGTTTCAAACTGCCTGCAGCTTATGTGATTCACACTGTTGGACCTATTTATGATTCTGAAGAAGACCCCAAAGCCTCTTTGACAAGTGCTTACAAGTATGTTATGATGTTTCTCTGATTATAGTTACTATTCTTGTTAGTTGCCTAATTTGTTTTAGCATTATACAATTATTGGACCTCTTCTCTTCCCAAATTGGTTGCAGGAACTGCTTGAGTGTGGCTAAAGAGAACAATATTCAATACATTGCTTTTACTGCCATCTCCTGTGGTGTATATGGGTAAGCAATGCTAAGGAAACTTTGCATTTATATGATCAAGGAGAAAAAACAATTCTATACTGATTTCTTTGCAAAATTATTCTTGTCGGAATTAGACGAGCACTTGATTCGTTGGTGACTTGATTAAATTACATCCTTTTTCTTCTCTCCATGATGATAAGGTTCTCAAAGATCAATACTGTTCTGCTAGTGATGATAATTTATAAGAAAAATATATATTACTAACATGGCTATTCAGAGTCATTCTCTTCTTCAGAATTCTATTGTCATCTGAACAATGAAACCTTAGTGTGACCAGACATTGTCTTAGGTAGGTTCAGTGATTGTAGAAAGTGGATAATATTCAATTTCCTTCCTGAAAATTTTCCAGATATCCTTTTGAGGAGGCGGCTACAGTTGCCATATCTACTGTCAAAGAATATGGAGAAGGAATTAAAGAGGTAATCTTTGTTTGTTTTGGATTCACATTTCACAGTCTTTCAGTCCAAGATATTTCTTTATTTTTACATTTAACTTGTTCAAATCCCATCTTATTCTTATAGTATTAGTTTTGCTGTTGTTTTAAGACACTATGATTTGCGCAAAGGACATGCAGTTTTCCATACCAATCAATTACAGTTTCCTATATTGTTCTTTTCACATATATTTACTCTGATTGATTTGGCATGAGTGCGAAGAGCAATGTTGACATAAGCTATACCTAACCATCTTCCCTCATACTGTTGTTTGGCGCAAATTGGGCAAGCACATTCTTGACTCATAGCTGAAATGTTATCATCTGCACTAGGCCTTCTTATGCTGTCATTGCCAGGGGTAACAATGGCCACCCCTATGGTAATTCATGTCAGATTCTTCATACACGTTTTAATAGATCCATTTTTACCAATTCAGTTTCCCAGATACCCCGGCCAAGGGATGGGATAAATTTGACATGTAAATACTGTGTTTTGTTGGTAGAATTTCATTAGAAATTTGTTGGCACTCACTTTACTTTCTCTTGCAGGTCCACTTTGTTCTGTTCTCAGATAAAATCTATAATGTTTGGTTGAACAAGGCAAAGGAATTGCTCCAGGTTTAGTGCATGACAGCAGCTAGAATTGAGTCGCCCTTGAGATATATGCTTTGATCATGAGAAATTGCTTTAATTTGGTCGTAAGAGCCCGCAACTCGGGATGAACTGGATGCATCTATGCTTAAACTGTAGAAGGACTACATATCAATTCTGTT
The DNA here is from genome assembly GCA_001974805.1 of Corchorus capsularis. Classification (NCBI taxonomy): domain Eukaryota; kingdom Viridiplantae; phylum Streptophyta; class Magnoliopsida; order Malvales; family Malvaceae; genus Corchorus; species Corchorus capsularis. The sequence continues at coordinate 4,109 of AWWV01012901.1, forward strand.
ATTGCCGTTTCTGGTATTAATGCTTGCTATGAATATAGGATTTCCCTCAATCCAGCTTCCACTTCTATTTCCTCGGCTCTATATTAATTGTAACGATAAACAGGAAATGCATGTTAAATTTTATGCCTCAACTTGGATATGCCTTTTCCTAGTTGAACTCTTTTGTAACATATGATATGACATATTGATAGTTTGAGATGATCTAGTTTGCCATTGTATCGAAAGGTCGACAAGTCGTTGCCCTCTGTTCCCTTGCTGTCCCTATGGCTCCTCTCTCCTTGTTTTTGGATTGAAAAGCCGAGAACAAAATATATGATACTGTAGAAATGATCAGTCAAATTTGAGTTTCTGTGATTTTCCTCATCGTTTTGAGCTGTGACCCAAGTCCAGAGCCTTTTTTTTGTCAAATCAGTATGAGCATGTTTTAGCCAAACCCTTCTGAGAGGCCATCTATGAGAAGTGCTCTGCAGGTTCCTACAGGGGAAGTAGATGCACCAGCTGTGCCTACTGAGAAGCCTGGTTCATGTGGCCGCCAGCCACGGCTCCAGTTGCAGTCATTAGAGAAGAGATGGATAATGCCATTGCCGGAGGTCAACTTTCCACAACAATGGAACTCAGCGGTAGATGACCCCTCTTGTCAAAGTTTTCATAGCAAAAGTAATTAGGACATTGTTTTTCTTGTTAATAAAGTTGCATAACACTGTAAGCATTTAGATTCTGGTCAAACAAATTCAACTTTCTACATGCTTAATAAGTAATAATATTTGTTGTTGGAAATCAAAACTTGAGATCTGATGGATGAGAGTCCTAATTTTTCATAAATTAATTGAAGGAAACGAATTTGATACAAACATTTAAGTATAGTATTTTGTTTGTAATATATGATGTTTTTCCTTTTTTTTTCTTTCTCTGTTCATCTTTTCTATTGATGAGAAGTAATGGACCTGGAAATCCCACCTGGCTGCTCAAAATCAACCATTAGAGGATTAATGGTTTACTTGCAAATAAGTAACACCCAAAAAAAAAGTTGGTTTCTGCAAATTTGCTTGCTTGCTCTAGTGTGTAAACTAAATGCTGAGAGTCTACCATGGAAGGAACCATTTACATGGCAGTGTTGCTGTTCTAAAACTCGTCATTTCTCTGTCCAAATTTAGCCACCGGGCTTAATCAAATGAATGGACACATGAATACAACCATAAATCATATAATTCTAATTTATTATTCGTTTTTTTTTCTCTCCCATTTCATCATATCCGTATAGTAAGTTAGTAACAAAACAATACAATGTATTTCCAGAAGTGTCAACATCATAAGCAAATGTTTCTCTCTCACAACTGCTTATGATATTTTTCTTCTTTTGATTTATCTTCAAAACAAACCCAAAAAAAGAAAAAGAAAATATACTCCGTAACTAAGCAATAAAGATTCCTCTTTTCTGGCCAAAAAAAAAAGCAATAAAGAGAGAACAAATGTCTAGAAATTACTAAGTACTCTGTTTCTCAAACAGAGCACTCTGTTTGATAATGATGTCGATGAACCCCGAACCCATGATTATTTATCTATCTTGATGTTAGAAACTTTGAATTGAACTTTTCAACCAAAAGGGTTTGATTTATAGGCAAGGGAGTTAATTTGTTATGATCATGTTTGAAATGCTAAAAGCAAATAGCAAACAAGTGAATCATAGTCTTACTTTATCTTCATTGATGGCATGGGATTACTACTTGAGTAACGTCATATATAAACTAGAGATGATAATAATAATTAAGGTTTTGCAGGTTAATCCAGCAAATGAAATGAGAGAATGCTTGGAGGTGGTGGCGCTGATGGAGGTATATATTCTTGCTCTTACAAGTTCTTCCTTCTTTCTATTTGTACCTTCTTATGGCTAGTCTCATACCTTCTTAAATCAATGACCATAAATATTGATGGATTGATAAATGCTATAGCCATACATTCGGCTGCTGGACCAGAACTCCTAGAAGCATGCTACAAAGTCCCAGAAGTTCAACCTGATGTACGCTGTCCTACAGGGGAAGCTAGAATTACCCCGTAGGTTTTTCCTACTTGAGTACTACTAGTTTACTGCACCTAAGCATTTGACTCAGTTAGGGAGTGTTGGAAGTTCTATGTTCAAATACCATAAGTCAGCCTATGTTCTTATTGAGCTGTGTTGAAGTTTTGCAGAGGTTTTAAACTGCCTGCAGTGTATGTTATTCACAATGCTGGACCTATTTATGATTCTGACAAAGACCCGAAAGCCTCTTTGACAAGTGCATACAAGTATGCTATGATGTTTCTCTGATTGTCACTCATTCTTGTTAGTTGCTTAATTTATCTTAGCATCATAAACTAATTGGTTGCAGGAACTGCTTGAGTGTGGCTAAAGAGAACAATATTCAATACATAGCTTTTACTGCCATCTCCTGTGGTGTCTATGGGTAAGCAATACTAAGGTAACTTTGCATTTATATGATCAGGGGAAAAAAAGTCTATACTAATTTCTTTGCAATTTTTTTTTTGGCCAAATTGCAAAATTTATTAAATTACATATTTTTTCTTCTCTCCATAATGATAAGTTGCTCAAAGATCAACTATGCTCTACTGGTGACGTAGATGACATTGTCTTAGGTAGGTTCAGTGATTGTTGAAAGTGGATGTCATTCAATTTCCTTTCTGAAAATTTCCATAATGACATTGTCTTCCACTTCTAATTTCATTTTCTTTAACAAATTTAAAAATTATTGATATGGAGTATATCTACTAATTACCAAAAAAAAAACTTATTTAGTGAAATCATTGGGAAAAAAAACAAATTATGAGTAATGGGTGAAAGGCCCAAAAAGATATGGGTCCAAAAAAAGTTAATGGGCTCACAAATTGACAATTGCCAAATAGTGGCGGGTAGTTTGACTAGTTTCCGCTCCAAAAAAACATTTTCGAGTTTTTTCATCTCACAAAAAAAAAACACAAAACCAAAACAGTGCATTTTAAATAAACACGAAAGACCTCCACGTCATCAATCCGGGTCAAACTTCTCATAACCTTAGGCTTAGCCATCGATTCAAACTTAATCAACGGCTCTAGTATTAAAAGAGTTGGGTCATCACTCTTTATCTTAATTAATAATTGCTGTAAGCACGTGATGCTGTAGTCCTCGGTTATTGCTCTCATTCGGTGAAGTATGACATGAATATACTTAACTGCTGTAAAAACGTGAATCCCTTTTCTTATTTCCAGGTTACATCACTCTCCTACTTCACTTCACTTCAGATCTACTTTTTCCCGTACAGTTCAGATCTACTTTTAGAGCTACTTTCCTGTTTCTTTTCCTTTGCAACCACCTTAGCAAGCGCCTCTCTCTCAATCTAGCGGCGGATTTAGTTCAAGTTATACACTCTCCTCACTCCTCTCTCTCTTGCTTTCGATTTGATTTTTCTCTTGTTGTGATTTTTCATGCTGAAAATGCTAACATGATTGCAGGATAGAAACGGCAAATTCAAATCAAAGGATTTTGAAGGTATGGATCTTTTTTCATCCCTATATTATACAGTATATAATGTCTGCTCCGCCGAAATATTGATTTTTGTTCCAAAACTTTCAAAACAGCGAGAGAAAGGATTGATTTTATTGCTAAACTCTTCACCCTTTGTTTGAGTAGAAACATATGGGAGAAACAAGTGACAGTGATTCTGACCTTCAAGAAAAAGAGGACAAAACATGGTTTAAAATGTTTTGGGTTGAAATGTTTGACATGGGAGGAGTGGGTAAGAAAATGACTTTATGAGATGCATATCTTTAGCGACTATAGTCCACAAACAATTTCCACAATGGGTAAGTTTTTAAATGAACATGCAACTATCATTCACTTGCAAGTTCAATAATTATTCTTATCACATAAGTTTAACACAATTTTATAATTTACAATGTAGGTTGTCGGTGCTATTGTTGCATCTGTGTCCGGTGATTTTAAGAGATTTGGATTCTGCTCTTCGAAAGAATACAAAGATGAAATAGTGCAGTTTTCAAATCAATGTCCAACAATTTGCGTAGGTTAGCAATTGGAGGATCCTAGTATTCTGGGTACACACAACCATGTTTTGGAGGGATATCGATAAATGAGCAGACTTAGTCTCACATCAAAAAAAATTGTGCGGATATGACTTTGGTTCAAGCAAAGTCGTGTGCTATTTTGGCGGCTATTCAGGAACAATCTAAAGGATAACCTCCTAAAAGACTTGTCTACAACTGTAGACATTATTTGCGAAGGGTTGGTTTTGAGGATAAAAATGTTGTGGGTCAGTTTTTTCATCTAGTTGTGCAAAACAATTATGTACATTGGACGCTTGTTGACCTGGATACAAATGTGGCACATCTAGTTTGTTCACCACATTTGTATATAATATGGCACATCCAGAATTAGTCAACTTACTGACTTACTGCAAACCTATTATGTAATTATGAAGGATGAGACCGAGAGGAACTACGTTGGGTGTTGGAGAGTTGAAATGTATATGCCAATATTATAAAAGAATCATCAATAAAAGGAAGATCAATAAAGAAAGATTCGACTTCATCCTTTGTGAGGTGTTTTTGTGTTTTTTGTTTGATTTGAGTCTAATGCATCCATTGATAAGTAGAAGAATGTAAAAATGTATAAATACAAATATTTACATGTTATATACGAGGAATGAAAATACAAATCAATCGGCTAAAGAACAATGTTTATTGTTTACTGTTTTCTCATATACTAAAAGATCAATACCAAACCATACCAAACCATCTACCCTCTTCAGTCCAAGTTGATAATGTTGTTTGGTGCAAATACCAAGCAAAAACTTTTTTTGACTCATGGAGTCATGGCTGAAATGTTATCATCTGCACTAGGCCTTCTCATGACGTCATTTGTCCTGTCATTGCCAGGGGTAACAATGGCCACCCACCCCTATGGTAATTCATGTCAGATTCTTCATACACGTTTTAATAGATCCATCCTTACCAGTTCAACTTCCCAGATACCCCCGGCCAAGGGATGAGATAAATTCGACATGTCAATACTGTGTTTTGTAAATAGAATTTCATTTAGAAATTTGTTAGCACTCACTTTACTTTCTCTTGCAGATCCACGTTTTTCTGTTCTCAGATAAAATCTATAATGTTTGGTTGAACAAGGCAAAGGAATTGTTCCAGGTTCATGACAGCAGCTAGAATCGAGTTGCCCTTGACCTTGAGAGTGCACAACTTTAGTCTTTAGCTGTTTTCTCAATCTATAAAAGAAAATGGCTTTTATTAGGTCATCACAGTCTGCAACTTTGGACAAACTGAATGCATCTGTGCTTAAACTGTAGAAGGAATACGTGGCAATGCTGTTATTGCGGTTTCTGGTACCAATGGTTGCTATGAATGTATAAATCCCTCAATCCAGCTTCAACTTCTATTTCTTGGCTCCATATTTATTGTGACAGTAACCAGGACATGTATGTTACTTTTATGCCTCACCTTGGATATGCCTTTCCAGTTGAACTCTTTTGTAACCCCTGAAGTCTTATTGACTATTGTCAACTTATGACATGACATCTTTTATAGTTTGAGATGATCTTGTTTGCAGTTGTATCAAAAGGTTAACGGGTCGTTGCCCTCGATTCGCTTGCTGTCCCTATGACTCCTCTCTCCCTGTTTTTGGATTGAAAAGCCGAGAACAAAATAATTGATACTGTAGAAATGATCAGTCAAATTTGAGTTTCTGTGATTTTTCCTCATCATTTTGAGGCTTGAGCTATAACCCAAGTCCAGAGCCTTTTTTAGTCAAATCAGTATGAGCATGTTTTAGCCGCATTTCTTCAGGAATTGACATTGGATCTATGGATGAGAGCTGAGGCAAATCACACCCAGACCCAGTGACACCCTGCCAACCTCGACAAGTTTTTACCAGTCACTAAAGATTTCAAGATTTCCAAATGGCTTTGACAATTGTTGTGCATCCAAATCCAAAATAAGTGAATGAGATATAAAACAAGCATCCAGAGCTATAACCTTTTATTTATTTATCAAATATAGATTCTCAAAACAAACCACTGTGCTATGCTCTTATGAGGGAATAGTACCTCAGGTTTTAATGATACATTGGCTCCAGTCCCTACCATATATTAAGTAATTCTACATACTCACAAGTCACAAAATGCAGTAGGCTACACACAGACCATAAAGGCTTTTCAAGAATCAATAACAAGAAAAAGTTGTGCTGAATCTTGGAGTAGCAGATTATATGGAAGTCCCTAGACATTCTTTTTCTTCCCACCCTAATATGGAAGAAGCATTTAGCAGAAGTTTACACCATTGCAGCTCTATTGATGGTCCAACATGTAAATCACACAACGGATTACGAACATCTGCTTTCATTCATGGTCAAGCAATGCATCAATGACTTTCTTGGTCGGTGGAATTCCAAGAATACAGCATGTTCAATCATTACCTCTGTTCATAAGACTTAGCCTTCTTTATCTTTGGGTATACTCCGAGGGATTCTGTTAGTCACCCTCTCATCTACTATCTTATAGTGCTGAGAAAATTTTCGGTGGATGATTCCACAGCATTCATCCACACGCTCTTCATATTTGCTGTAGAAGGCAGGAACTGTAATAGATAAGATGGTTCCTGCCATCAACAAATGATAAATACATTATATTATATGTAAACAAGGTACATCATTTAGATTACTCAAACATATAGTTAGAGAGGGTTCATTGACAATATGCTTCCCAATTTGAGCATAAGCAGCAAGGGGCTCTCTCTCTCTCTCTCTGAGAATAGTTTCTTTTTTCTTTTTTTTTAATTAAACAATCAAGTCAATTTAGTTACATTAACTGTAATTTCAGTCAAACAGATAAGAACTACTACTAATCACAGTCGTGAATCAAAGGGAAGATGAATGTGCATTTAGTAGACAGATCAACTTGCTTACCAATATAGGCAAGTGTGAAGAAAGAGCAATAGCTACCAATGGCAGACAAGAGCCAGAGACAAACCACAACCTGCCAAATGAAGTAGAGAAGTTAGAAACCTTATCAAGAACCAGCCTTTCAGGGGGGCAGTTGTTTTAATTAAGGAGTAAACACACTGATCAGAACCATTACTCCACTTTCCTATTACCCCCCTCCAGATACACATAATAATAAATACATCTAATAATGACTGAAGAAAAAAGGGAAAATCATATATTAACTAGACCAAAATTCTACCAACAACACTGAAATGCTCTTATTATATAGAATTCTATGAATGTTGATTTGTTTCCCTTTGTGTGTGCATATTCCAGAATACTTAGTTGCAATACAACTGTTCTATACTAACCTTGAAAAAGAGTCGAAAATCTTTGCCAAGAGTAATATCATGAGCCATAAGAAGCACATTATTGATTTTAACACGAAATGCTGCTGCTGCATCATTAACCATTTCCTCTGACAATACAAGTTCTGGTAATATTTCTAGCTGTCTGTTTAAAGAATAAAGATACATCATTGTCAAAAAATGGCTTAAGTACTTCAAGAAAATCAACACATCAACACTTAAAAGAAGCAATATTAGTCATACCTATTTCTCAGAGCAGCATAATTGGCACGGACAAACAACAGTACAATTAAAATCAGCAAGACATCTGAACAAATGGATAAGAATGGTAACCCAGACCGCTCAAATATGAGCCAAGCAACAGTAGCAACAATAATGACACCAAAAGAAACACGCCACCGCTTCCACAAGAGTACATCAGCCGCTGTGAACAAAAGAAGCAAAATTAGTTAATTGATCATGCAAAAGACATGCACTAGTATTATAAAGGTTAAAATATAATCTTATAGAACAGATATCATACTACAGAAAAGAATTTCCCCAACATTACACTAAGATAAGAAACATTGGTGGCGAACTGTTAAAAACCATAAACTTTCATCAACAACAACTAAAATAAATAAAAGATTGAGAATAAATACTGAATCAGCACATGTCAAAAGGAAAGTTGGCTTCCATGGATAGTATCCAACAGGGAAAACTCAGCAAAGGGATTCATCTTCAACTTCTAATATGTGACATCCATAAATTAGCGGGAAAAAACTAAAGATATCATCAGCATCGTTTCCTATCCACCAAAATACCCCATGATGACCCCCATTTTCCTAAATCAACTTTAATCCTCACTTCTCATTGTTTTCCTGATAAATTTCCTTTCCTATTTCTAAAGGGTACTTAACAAATCCCTTTCCTAAGCAATATATCAAAAATTACCCAAAGCATCCCACGAATTACTTATTTGATAAAGAAATTCAGTAGAGATTTCATTAAAAATCAAGAACAAACAATAGAGAGCACAAAATGGAAAAGCAATTAAAAAAAGATGGGTGTTTTTATTTTACCATTGCCACCACCTAAACACTGATGAACTGAACCTTGACGACCGAACAAACGGTAATCATCGGAGGATGTTGTTGAAGAGGTTGAAGCCATTGTCTGATTTCTTGTCTCTTCCCCTTCAATATTGTTACTCGAATTCTCCATTGATTGCAAAAATCAACACCCTTTTTTCTGTATTAAACTAAATACATCCAGAATTTTTATTTTTTAAATCTCTTTCTTCGAAGCCCCAACCTTTTTACGCAGGTTCCCAGATCTGTGACTTGATGAACAAAGTAGCGAAATAAAATAGTAAGAAAAAAGACCGTTCTTTTCAATAATAGAAAAGAAAGTTCGTTTCGGTTCTTTGTTTTTTTTTTTTTCTCTCTCCGTCTAATTTAATTTTGAAACGTAAAAAATACAACTAAAAGATTGAGACGACCAGAGTGACGTCACCAAATATTTGTCAGAATAATTTTCTAGTAGCTTTTTTTCCTGAACTCCTTTTTAGTATTTATTGATTTAATATATTTTTTCCATATATTTGTTGATTTAATATATGGAAAATTGAAAACTGTGTCATTATTTTTTCTCAAAATTTCTCAATTTAGAGTTGGCATTAAGTTTTGGTGTAGACTTCAGCGCTCTTTTTGTGGTACTCCCACTTTTGGATGTGACGCTCCTAATGATTTCTGATCATTGGATTCAATATCTAATTTCCTTACCGTCCGATACAATAAATTTTAACCTGCTAAACATGTTTTAAAAACCTTTTGGACTGAATTCGTATGTAGTTGTCCTCGTGATAGATTTTTACACTTTTTTTATTCCATCCGTTGATATCAACAAATTTTTTTCTTAAAATTTTATACGTCGTATATTTTCCCCAATTTCTATCCCCAATTTTTTTCTTAAGTTTTTGACATTCAATTCGTATATTTTCCCCAAAATATAGGATGTATAAAAACTTAAGAAAAAAATTTTGTTGATATCAACAGATGGAATAAAAAAGGTGTAAAAATCTATCACGATGACAACCACATACGAATTCAATCCAAAAAGTTTTTAAAACCTGTTTAGCAGGTTAAAACTTATTGTATCGGACGGTAAGGAAATTAGATATTGAATCCAATGGTCAGAAATCGTTGGGAGCGTCACATCCAAAAGTGAGAGTACCACAACGGAAGCGCTGAAGTCTACACCTTAAGATTTTACAACTTTTATTATATATTTTTTTACCAAACTTACCACTTTTATATATAGTGTGGCATGATAAATTTCATCATTTTTTTGTACAATATGTTTGAAAGTTCATAATGATAGATTATGAATATATAGAATATTACATTGCAAAAAGCAATTTTGTGTTGTTTGTTCAGATCATTATCTCAAATTATTGGAAAACAACTGGAGATCATAATGTCATTTTGTTAACATGAAGGCTTCTTTTAACAAATTATCAATTCTTCCCTGCAGTAAGGAAAAGAACTAATAAATTAAACAGATCAAAACCAGTAGAAAGAAACATGAAAATTCTGTATTTCAACTTTGATCATCTCAAGTTACAAAACTGTTGATTGTGATTCAAAGGAAAGTACAAAATCAACTAAGAAGATTGGCTTCCAAATCATTTTTTCTGTCTTCTGCTGCTTCTGTCAGCTCCCTAGCCCTCTTAGCTTGGGACTCCCAATTAGTGTATGTTAGAGTTATAATCATCATGCATATACATGTTGCCTGTGCTGCAGCAAGTCCATACCACAACCCAGGAAATCCCAGCTTCAGTTTGAAAGCTGTGTAAGTGGCAACGGGCAAGCCAACTATGTAAAATGAAGAAAAATTTATCATTGCAGCCACATTACTCCTAGCAGAACCTAGTAGAACTCCACATGCTGCTGTTTGAGGACAGTTTCCAAGCTCACAAAAGCCTAATATGGGTAAGATAACTGATGTCAAGGCAACAACCTGAGGCTCTTGTGTGTATAACTTTCCCCACACATCTTTTACTGCAATGGTGAGTCCAAAAGATAGTAGTCCACCTGCCATTGCTATCATAATGCCTAGTTTGGCCGTCAATTCTGCCTCTGCAGGCGCATCAGCACCTAACTCTTGCCCAATACGTGTTGATAGACTTGAACCGAGAGAGCTTGGGAAAACATATAAGAGTCCTGTTAATTGCATGAGAATTCCCATTGCAGCTACATTTGCCTCTGGATTATCAATTAGGCCACAAAGGAGCACCATTATCTCATACCACCACCATTCTAAACATACAGAACATACACTTTCAAGCATTTGTTTCAGCAATGGGAGCCATGTTCGATAGTATTTGGATACTATTTGACCATCCCAAGGCTTTATTGCTGTTTCAGAATAGAAAAGATATACTAGCAAAGCTATATTGAAGTTTAGTGTGTTGCAAGAAGAGGCTATAGCAACTCCTCTAATCCCCCACCCCCAATGTATAACAAGGACATAGCTTATTGGAATGTGGAGGATCATTGCACAAGTTGCAGCCACAATGATTGGTTTGGTTAGATTTTGAGTCTTTAAGAAAATTCTTAAAGGATGGAGGAGAGCTTGGGCAAACAACTCAAGAATGGAGAATGTAATAAATACCTTTGCCACTGATGTAATGGCCTTATCCTGACCAACTAACAGAAGGATCGGCTCCATGTTCAGCCATAAGATAGTGATTGGAATGGCTGCCAGTAGTAGGAGACAGAGGGTCTGCCTAAAAGTTTGACAAAAAAGAGCCCATTTTCTAGCTCCATAAGCTTGGGAACATAGAGGTTCCATCCCCATAGCGAGACCCTTCATTACGGAGTAGCCTGTGATGTTGGCAAACCCCATTGATAATGAGCCTGCAGCCAACTCTATGTTCCCCAAGTATGCCAAAAAGAATGTAGAGATTATGGACTTGGAGTGCAAAATTAGGCCAGAAATTATTAGTGGGAATGCAAGTTTCCCTAGTGATATAAGCTGCCCTACAACCTGTGAAACATACAAAAGATATTAGGCAATGCAAAATCATAAACCAATAGCAAAATGCACTCACTAAACAAAGCTGGAAGAATATAATTGATTGATATATAGCTAAAAATGGATTTACCATTGTTCAATCAGGAAGAAAGGAGACTGTTCTGTTGATGAGCGCGGAATTCAGTATTTTAAGAATTAGGTAATGTTTTTTCTGAGGTTGTTTCTTGAAATTAGGATACAGTCTTATAGACTAACTCTCAACCCTAAACGAAAATCAACAATTTGTACAGATAAGATTTACATTGAATATCTGGACAAATATGCTTCTGACTTCTATGTTAGGAAAGGCAGTATCCACTCTGCAGTAAAAAGGGCAGTTCTAAAATCTTTATTAAGTAATCCCATAAATGAAATACCATTCCCCTCTTTGCAAGGTTTGGAAAGGTTACCGAAGCATGCGTTGTGAATTTAATGGAGTATCTGGACTAATGAGAGGTGTTGAAGAATGACAAGAAGCACCACCTTTATTTGTTGAGCAAGTAAGGACACGGAAGCATGCGCTGTGAATTTTGGTTTTATCTGGTTTTGGAGAGGTATTGAAAGAAGAGAAAAGGCAACCGGCTTTGTTCATATAGTGAGAACAAAAATACAGTCAAACTATACTTGCATTCTCTTGAATTTCTTTCCTAAGTTGGCACTTGGCATATATATTTTGTTGTTTAATGCTTTTAATGTGTTTACTCATAGTATTACCATATGTCAGTCAAAAGCTAAAACAATTAGCTTCTAATGGAAAATGTATTTAGCCAATGCAACCAAAGAATCCTAAAGCCAAAAACTGAAATAGGTATTTGAGTTCTCCGAAAACTGAATTAGTGATGCAGACATTGTGGAAATTTAGGCATGATATATAGAATTTTCATAAATGGTTAGTAAATGGAAAAGAATAGAAGGTGACAAACTAAGCTAATCTAATTCATGTTTGCATGCTTGTTGTGATGAAGCTGGTTTAGGAAAGAAATGACTTCCTTTTTGCTAGAGAACATAGAGCTAAGAATTTAAGCTGCAAACTCTGTGTATCTGTTTACTGTTAATTATAGTACTTTTCTTGTTTCTTTCTATTCTCTGGTAACTTAGAAGAGATACAGACTATTTAGATTACTTTTACTCCATAAATATTTGGGGGAATTATCATTAGGTGTAATGATAGGTTGAAATTACCCCAAAGTATAATGAATTATCACTTTCCTAGGTCTAGTGTAATGTTGAATATATTTCCCTCCAAGTGTAATCAATTTTATGCACTTTGCCTATTTTATTCTTTTTTAAAGTTTAAGAAAAATCAATAATTTTGAAAAAAAAAAAAACCCTCATTCGTTTCAAGTCCACTCGTTTCCACAAAGGAAAATATTTACAAATCACATTCAATTTAATTTAAATTGAAATTAACATTGATTTCTCCTCAATTAAAATGCCCTAACCCCACTTCTTGCCGCCATTGTTGGATTCTCCTTGTGTTGGGTATTGAAAGAGCTCTTACTATATGTAACAGATAATCTTCCAGAGTATGAACTAGAATTCATTTGACTTGTTTTGTATGAAAATAAATTATATCTTAGGCATATCTTTCATTTGGCTTCATTGTTTTTGATATCGGCTAGTCCGATCAGTTAAACCGGTATAAAACCGGTTGAACCGGGTGGTTGGATCGAATTTTATGCTTAAAAATTGTTAAAAAATATTTGAATGTGGTAGGATTTGAACTCATAATCTCTCATTTCATTGGAAAAAGTTATTTTTAGCTTTTTACCACTGTACCAAACATTTTTAGTTAATATATATTTGACATATTTAATATTTATAAAAAAAATAATAATAAATAGCCACAAACAAGGTGCAATTAAAATTGACCGGTCGATTCAAACTGGTCGGACTAGGTAGATCATCGACTGGAGGTTTGGGCGGTTCAAGCCCCGGATCAATTACAAAAACCATGTTTAGCTTGGGTCTGATATACTTGGGCGATGGGGAATAAATAATCGTCCATATATATATATATATATATGTTTCTGTGGTAGATGGCGGCAAGGACTCGTAACTTGTAAACATGGAAGAAGGCTTGAACAAAAAATGTAACGGATGGGAATGTGGGAACGACGATGAGATTTTTTTTTTTTTTCTCAAAATTATTATGTTTCTTAAATTTTTTCTTTTGAATCCGACTCGTGTTGTCTACTTGGTTTTGGTGGGTGAATTTACCAATAGTGATTGCTGTGTACGCAAGGTCTCGTACCTGAGACTTGCTTAAATTGGGACAAGTCGCTTACTACTTGATCCAACTCCGTGTTGGTGTTTCTTAAAATTTTGTTTAAAAGGATAAAATAGGTAAAGTCTATAAAGTTGATTACACCTAGAGGAATTCTTTTATTATTATTATTTTTTTTTTTGAGAAAACACCTAAAGGAAATTTGTTTAGACTTACTTACACTAAACCTAGGACAATGATAGTTCATCACACTTTGAAAAAAATTTTAATTCTATCATTACACCTAATGATAATTCCCCCTAAATAATTTCCCTCAGGTAGTACATTAGTTTTCTGAAATCCCCAAATCATATCAAGTCAGCAATAGAGTAGCTTGGGAAATAATGGAATGTTAAATAACCTGTGCAGGAAAGTTTCAGGTTTCTAATTAGAAGGTAAGGAACAAGAAAAAGCAGATCAACATTGGGTGCAAAAGTATAAGGAGAGTAAGAATGTCACCTTAATTTTCTGCAAACACCCCAGAAATGCATGAAGGAACCTCCTTTCTTCTCCTCTACCACCACTGTCATAGTCATTTTTGTTTTCTCTCTTAGAAAGGCGCTCACATGGCGCAGCTGCTGGCATTTCACTTGAGGAGCACATGGTTACAAGAGCCCTGAAAACTGCAATCTAAGGCGATAACTGTTCTTTGGCTAGACAAGGCTTGAGTATTGATGAAGAAAAGCATGTCATGCATTTATAGTGCAACATATGCATGTTAAACGTAGATTGAATTGAGGAGACCCCTTAATATTTTCAAATGGTATTTTGTCAGTTTCAATATTGCACATAGTTTAGTCAGTTTCTTCACTACTTTGGACCTTGGAAGTATTAGCAGAAAAAGATAAATTTCATTGCATTGAGAATGAAAGCAGAAGAAAAACAACAGAAACAACAAAATGCACTCCCCTAGACAAATTGTCTCTAGGGATATAGTACAAAACACAATGATTATTAAAAACAAAGGAGATAACTTACTTAAGAATAGCAGTTAGACTTGAGAAACTGGCGTTTCAGTCCAAGGATTGCTTTGGTGACAGAGTCCTTGGATTTGATGAGCTATATATAAGCATTTAGCCAAGCATATGATTGGGTACCAAATCTATATATTCCTTTGATCCCATCATCATTTTAGAGGTTCAGTCGCCCCTTGGGGCATTCAGAATGTTTACAATTAGTAAGTTTCCAAAGCGTCACAGTCACAACCAGAAAAACACATATTGTATATAGTTTACACCACTAACTTCTGTCACATTCAAGAAAACTGTCACTATCTTCTCACCATATACTTTATTTATATACACAATAATGTCTAAGAGTTTGACATTACTGCTACCATGATTGATGCTTCACTTACAGCAGTTTGCAGAGTTATTGTAGAATTGGAAAAGAGAGTTTCTATATACAATATATCAGAAGTGAAATTCTTGTAAACTATATGCAGAATGAGTAGGCTCCCAAAGATGTTATTAAGCATATAATTAGATGAATGATTATTATATTTCTTCCTGAATACTGTCAATGAAGCCAAAAGATCCAAGCCTAGTGAGAAATTCTGTTTATCTGAGGAGGGTTTTAGAGAAATAATAAAACATGGTCAATTGCTCTAACAATATACCTCAGGAGGCAGCATTGAAAGGTTTTGGTTCCAATTCCAATCTGCCTCTTGCTCTTAAGAAAGAAGAACTTCACTGTTGTTTTGGACCATGAGACCTATGATGAATTAAGTTGGGTCTAACAAATGGGCAACGGCCCATTTTTCTCCAAGATTAAAGATCAAAAGTACAATAGGAGGCATCTTTTTATGGATTAATTTATCCTTTTTAATTCATGCTTATCTTTGTAATATTTTAATAGCTTTATCCAAACCTTATGGTATTTTATTGCAAAAAAACTTTCATTTTCTCCCATTTGGCTGCTTAAGAAAAATTAATTATTTCTTTACTTTATTAATAAAAATGAAAATAGTTAATCAGCAGAAAACATGAAAACCAAAGAACAAAACCCATTTTCGGTTTTCTAGCCCTGTGGGCAGTGGGCTCAGCCGTGGTCGCACCCTGTTTTAAGTTGCCAGCTTTCCTCTTTTTAGCCCAAAATGTCAAAATTTTATCCACAAAATCACTCGCAGGTCACTGTAGCCTCTCCCACTCGCTTCCTATATTAATCCCTCGCCACCAAGCGCCCATCCAAATTAGCTTACTCTCTCATTTTCGAACTCCTTCCCTTTCACTTCAGAAAAATCCAGACATTGTTCCAAATGGCTCTCCGTTGTTTAGCCACGAGGAAAACCCTAGCCCAAGCGGCACTCAACTCGACGAGGCTGACTCAGTCGCGTGCATTGCAGACCTTCTCGCTTCCCGATCTTCCCTACGACTATGGCGCACTCGAGCCGGCCATCAGTGGAGAGATCATGCAGCTTCATCACCAGAAGCATCATCAAACTTACATCACTAACTATAACAAGGCTTTGGAGCAGCTCCATGAAGCTATCGAGAAAGGCGATGCTTCCACCGTCGTTAAGTTGCAGAGCGCCATCAAGTTCAACGGCGGAGGTATCTTTTCTATTTCTTCCTCTAAAAAAATTGTTTTTTTTGTTTGACTTAGAATTGCTTTCTAAAGATTGAAACTTTTGGATTTGTTTCCATTTTTGCTTCTGATTGAATGTCGATGCATTTCTGGGTGTGAAAGTTAGTGAGAAGTGGGAACTATTAGATGTTGAATAATGAATATGTAATCAGTAATTATTAAATTGGTAAACTAATGAATTTTACATTTCCGTAATTAGGGGGAAAAATTTAAGTAGTTCAATGCTATGTTGCTCTTCTGTATTTGTTTAGGCAAAGTTGTGATCACCTGAGTGATAGTCAATGGTCCGATTGAATTTGGGTTTCAACCATTTCATGTGCCACTGTTTTGGAAAGTGAATTTAGACGGTTGAATACAATTTAGATGGGGGAAAACTATTATGAACGCTTTGTTTCTCTCAATTTTGCTTGGTAAATTTGCTCTACTCTTCATTATCTTTAACCCTCTGTTTGTTAATTGATTGGTATCTCACGCAGGTCATGTCAACCACTCAATTTTTTGGAAGAATCTTGCCCCTGTTCGTGTAAGTTTGTATTTTTGAACTTACTTTAGAGTCTGTTATACATCTAATGAAGTCTTTCTTCAAAAATTTTCCAGTCTGTTGTTACTTGACAATCTTATATCATGCCCTTTGCTTGACAGGAAGGAGGAGGTGAGCCCCCACACGGTTCCTTGGGTTGGGCTATTGACACCAACTTTGGTTCATTGGAATCATTGATTCAGAAGATGAATGCTGAGGGTGCAGCTTTGCAGGGCTCTGGTTGGGTGGTAAGTAATTGGGTTTGATAAGGCTCGCCTTTTGTTTTGTTTCCTCGTATATCTAGTCTTTAATGCTCAGCATTTTTCATTGCTTAATAATTTTATTTCTCATTTTGCTTCTTTGTCTTGATAGTGGCTTGCTGTGGACAAGGAATTGAAGAAACTTGTGATTGAAACAACTGCTAATCAGGTAAGCTCACAATATTTACCTTAAAATCCTAAGAATAATTATTGGGGTTTCATGGTGTGTTCACTTAATCCACTTTTTTATGGGCCTGCTTACTGTGTTCTCTGTGAAAACTTTAAGATGTAACCATGTAACATCTTATATAGGTCTCTAATGTAATTGGTTGGTTGGGGGGGGGGGGGAGATCGCTTGCACTCTTCTATTGGAAGTTTTTCCAACTGAATTTTAGAAGTTGAAAGTTTCTGACTTGTTTAATATTATCACGAATCTGTTCTGCAGGATCCTCTTGTGACTAAAGGCGCAAGTTTAGTTCCTTTGCTTGGCATAGATGTTTGGGAGCATGCATATTACTTGCAGGTAAATTTTAAGCCTTTTAATTTGGGAATTATAGTTGGACTGGAGCTTAAATGTGAATGAAGATCAGTGATGAGTCTCGTATTCTGTGTTAATGATGAGCAAGACAATGCCAATGAAGCCTTGTTAGATTAATAAGCCCTCCACCTTGATTCTCAACACTTCCATAAAAAATGGATTATTCTTCTGCCAGATATCTTATTCACTTAGTTGCATCTGTAATTTCAAAGTTTGCTTTGTTGCCGGCTGTTGAATGATTGTTAATCTGGCTTAAAGCAGCATTTTTCTTCATGATGGTGTACTATTTATCTGTCTCTTGACCAAATATGTTTTATGCTGCAGTACAAGAATGTCAGACCAGATTATCTGAAGAACATATGGAAAGTCATCAACTGGAAATATGCCAGTAGTGTGTACGAGAATGAATTCCCTTCAGCAAGGAGCCCTTGAGGTATAGAATTAACAGGCGTCTTATGTGCTGCCTTTTGGTCATGCTAAAGGAATAATGTGATGTATACTTACTGATGAAGGGCCCTTTTTTCTTTGTGTATGTCCTGTATGAAAGTTAATAATGTTGAGCTTTATGCTTAAGTCTATTGTAGCTCCCTTGTGAATTACACTTTGACCCCTGTTTTTGGGTGTTTCTTGACTACTCGAGGCAAAATACCATTCCAGAGCTTTTCAATATGCATTGTGCTCGTGTCTGATGATTGTTATGATATAGTGCATTAAACAGTTGTTGAAGATTTCCAGGTTTGTGGTTTCAAAACCATTGGAATCATTGGCCCAATAAAAGGCCACTGGAATCACCGATATTGGAATCAGACTTTTGAGTTGTTTTTGTTAGGGTAATTGAGGATTTTAGACAAACACTAGTGAGGGTTTAGGGGTAACAATGATTAATTAGTTTGATCAGCAAAAAGAGGGAAAAAATGTTTGGAGCAGATGAACTGAATTACTTGATGAAGCAGTATATTGTATTTGTAGCAGAGTATTGAGTTGCAATTGTTGGTATGCAGCTGGGCAATGTCATTTTCTCTCTAATTAGTAATTACTTAATAATTAAATGAATGCTCAAGCAAAACACCGTTTGAACTCTGATCATAGAGAAGGGAGTCTGTACTGTCAAAAAATGAAAGGCCAGTATGCATAAAGTGTTTTAAGCCATTGATGCCTCACTTGGGAAGAAATCGAGCTTTTTATATATGCATGCTTTTTGGGAAGAAATGCATGCATGAGGCTCATACGTATATATCTATACTATATATAAAAGTACGAGATATGAGAAATTTTTGAATCGATTATTATACCCTTATTTTTCTAATTGAATCGACCATTATACTTTTATTATTTAAACATATTTCTTAAATGTCATTACTTAACTATTATAGTTTTATTCACTAAAAACTCTATTTTTATTCAATTAAATCTAATATCTTTATAATTACTTTATTTTTTTTTTACTATTTTTGTTTTCAAAATATACAGTTTTATTCTACTAAAAACACTATTTTCATTTAAATAAATTCAATATTTTATTATCTAAAAAAATTCAATATTTTATAATTATTTTATTTTACCATTCTAATTTAAAAAGTTATTATGATTGACATCTTACTATTTGATAGTTTATAATAATACATTATGATTAAAATTTATTATTTCCCTAATGTGCAATTATTTTATTTGACTTATAATTGATTTTTTGCTTGATATATTGC
>AWWV01012902.1:0-23089 GCA_001974805.1 Corchorus capsularis
ATTTTACTTTTAAAATATTGGAGATTTTTTTGGTAGTTATGGATCCATTTCAATTATAATATGAGCTGATAAAAGTATTATTATCAAGTTCAAAAGTTTAAAATAAATTGGCTAATCATTAACTATTCAAACTTTTTAACAAATTAAGTTAAAAATTTATTTAAAATCTAATTATTGTGATTCACTTTGTTTTTTATTTTTGTAGCGTGTATTGGTAGGTTAAATATGGTTTTAAGTCAAATGAATCAAGTAATTTTCTCGAGTCATTCGGGTTTCGGTTCATCTAGGTTCAGGTCTACTAGGTCTAATTGGGTTAGGCGGATTCGAGTTTTGACCTCGGGTCAATCGGGTTCCGGATCATCCGGGTTTTGGATTTTTCAGGTTTAGGTTCAGCTCAATTTGGTCAACGTTAAAATTTTTTTTTGCACCAAAAAAGCATAATTTTTTAATGTTTAATTCTTAATTTTATTTAATAAATTTATTATTCGATTTTATTTTACAATCTACCACTGATGAAGTTTAATAAACTGCATATACAATTTATCGTGTCTGAATAGGTTGGGTCTGGGTCGTTTACTTTTTTTATCAACATCGGATTATGTCGGATTGGACGAGTTATTGGGTTCGGCTTAGATTTGACAACTCTACATATATAATTAATTTCAATCATTATTTTAATTTTCATTTAATTTAAATACGAGTATCACGTGTAACGCACGTGGAAGTAAATACTAGTATACCTTAAAAAGATAGCATGAAGTTTCTTGTCTCTCAAGTTCAACAAGATTGGTAGGTATTGTTACTTACTTTGAGCCATTGAATGACATCCTCCTCAATCTCAATAACTCTTTATGTGGTAATGTTTAACATTTTTGGTAATTAGATTGCGCAACAACATATAGAAGAAAATCTGATCATTTGATATTTTGCATTTTAACATTTTTGGTAAAATGGCTACATTCAGAGTATTTAACAAGTGCCTCCAACTCCAAGCCTATATTATATATACCAACTCTACTTTTACAGCCATTGTTTGCCATAGCAAATTCGCAACAAACAAATTGATAGGGATTTTGAAAGAAGAAAAGAAAGCAAGAGAGAAATTATGGAAGTGAAACACTTGAATTTCGTGAAGTTTGTCATTGCAATGATGGGGTGTCCCTGGTTCAAACTCAATTTTGGGTTTAAAAAATTTTGTATAGCAGGAGATGTTGCTCAGAAGGGTCCAAAGAATAATAGGTCGTTGTTCATGATATAGCATCCAGACAGACTCCTCTTACCAAGCAATCCAGTTGACCACAGGCAAGTATGTATATATGTACAAAAGATGGTCTTAATTAAGATTTCATGGTTGTGCTTTCAAATTACAAATATATATTTTGAATCCCATGTATCTGAACTGAATTTTGCCTTGCAGGTAGTCGCAGTTTACAAGTATTTTTACATGCAAGTCAGTTGGAAGAGGAGATTATCTTAAGCAGATTTTCAATATGTATTACTAAATCCGTTATTTAGTTTAAGAAGTGTGACTGTGTTATGTTTGTAATATAAATAAATGAAATGCGTATTTGTCTACTATTAATTTTATTTATCTATTTTTCTTACATCCTTGTACGAGCCACTCCATGCATATCATCAAAAGATCTTATAAATTGGGTTTAGAGTACTCATGGTATCTATTTAAACAATTTTAATGCGACAATTCCTCAAAAAAAAAAATGTGACAAAAGTGTATAACTGGTCTTTGTTTATACAAGGAAAATATAAAACTTAGAGATTAGTAACTGGTAAATTTACTAGTTGTGGATAGAATAGCTGATAAATTAATTAATTGATTGTAACATTCAGTCACTACTATTTTTATGTCAATTTTACAACATTGAAGCCTTGGTTTTGACGTAAATGCTCAATTTTTACCCAAAAAAAGCCAGCAAATTATTGATAACATATAACAAACACACCCATATTGGAGAAATCATGAAACAATCTATGTAAATTTTCTTTGAAGCAATCTATAATATTTTTTTTGGGTGCATGATAATACAATTATTATTGAGCACTATAGTCTATAGAATTAGGTTCAAAGGTTTAACATGACTCGGCCCACCGAGGCCATGGGCCTCCTATATATAAGGTGAAAGTCAAGGTATTTTTTTGGGTACAAAGTGAAAGTCAAGGTATGATGTCTCATTATTTTAACTTTCTCTATAAACAATTATACACCTAGGACCAGTGTTGAAAAAACCGGTTCGGATCGATCGGTTTGGACTGATTGGATTGTGAACCGAAAAGAAAACCGAGTCAATTATTTTCAAAGAAAAGAAGTTGAATCGGACGGTTGAATCGGTTAAACTGTGAACCGAACACCTTTTTGGTTCTGTCTCCGGTTCGGTTTTTTCAACATTGCTTAGGACACTACTATCGCCAAAAAAAAAACACCTAGGGCCTACTAACTTAATTGTTCGAGAGGGTACTCAAGGACAAACCTGAGGGCCGTTTTCTCTTGTTTCTCTCTCTTCCATGCCATTTTGCATTTGGAGATTTCTCATTCTCAAAATTGGGTCACGACTAGACTTTATTAATACTAGATTTCTGCCCGCACTCTGCAGTGGGTATTTTTTTTCTCGAGTTTTTCCGTAGAAAGATAAGATGATTAATTAGAAAACAATTAGTATGCCACAAAAGAAAAAAAAACAATTAGTAATTTGTACATAACCATTCATAGTCTATTATTACGCCAGCAAGCATTAACTTTAGATAAATAAAAGTGTGGCATATACTCCCTCTGTTCCTTTTTAATTGTCCCTTTTAACTGTTTTATTTCTTTAAGAAAAGTGGTTATTTTCAGTTATTTTCCTAAATTTTATTACAATTTCACTAAACCTTCCTATAATACCCTTAAGCCCTTGCTTATTTCTAATTAAAGGCATGTCTGATGTTTTAATTAAACTCATGTTTCAAGAAGAGTTCCAACCTCCCAACCTCTAAGTTCTCTGTCTGGCTTAATGTAATCTACCATCCCAATATAAATATTTCCCTCTCTTCTTTCTTCCTCTGTTAAAATTTTAAAAATCTCAAATTCTCTCCAATATGTTCCCACCAAATTTGTTTACCAACTTAATTCCCTCCAATTGAAAATTTTGAAAGCAAAGAAGTGGAACGTTACATACTGATATACTGAATACTCATAGTATTTCTTTTGTTGCTCAATCATGTCTTCAAGTCAAAGAAGCATGACTTTCCCTTTCCAATTAGATTTGAACCATTCTCCAGAGGAACCACAAAATGAAGTTACTCAAGAAACTAGTGAGGAAGTTGTTGAAAAGGAATGTCAGAATGAATTACCATGTCAAAGCATATCTATCGCTGAATATTTTGTTGAAGATTTCAATCTTAATCCAAGTCCTTCGAACATTGGCCAACCATCAAGTGAGAATCATTTTGATTTCAATGAAGATCAATGGATGGAAGAATATTTTGAATTGAACGGAAATCAATGGTTGGAAGACTTTGATTTGAACGAAGATTGGTTAGGAGATGAAGCCAACATTCAAGATTTTGATTTGAACGAAGATTGGGTAGGAGATGAAGGCA
This sequence comes from Corchorus capsularis, assembly GCA_001974805.1. Lineage (NCBI taxonomy): Eukaryota > Viridiplantae > Streptophyta > Magnoliopsida > Malvales > Malvaceae > Corchorus > Corchorus capsularis. The sequence goes on from AWWV01012902.1 coordinate 3,595, forward strand.
ACATTCATGATTTTGATTTAAATGAAGATCCAGGAGATGAAACTGATGTAGAAGTAGCAGAACCAGATGAAGCCAACTTTGAAATAGCAGAACCAAACTCAACTACTGGTATATCTTAATTTCAACTCCTATTTCTTATGTACATCGTATTTGAATATTTATATTTTCAATGCAATTCTCCAAAATATGAACCTTTTGGTTTGAACTAAAATTTGAACTCAAATGGTTGGTACTTAGAACTCAAATTTGTAGTTACTGATCTCTTGAAGCAGTGAAGTGAGTATTCTTGTCTGATGTTTTTGAAGTTTTTTTTTCAAAACAATACAAAAACCGACCTCTTTATTAGGCTAATGGTGATGAATCAACTGAGTTAACAGGGTTTTTAAAAAAAAGAAAAAAACTGAGTTAACAGGGGATGCTTTCAATCTTTTCCTTTCTGGTTCTATAATACCTCTGATAAATTATATATTGTGGCATACAGCTACATAGTTATGTAGAGTTTTTCTATGGCCAAATCTATGTAACTACTTAATTTATGGGGCGGTTTGGTTAAGTTGATTGTAATTGATGTTTGTGAATTTTAGCAGAGATTTTTTTTTTCACTAAGAATTTTAGCACAATTTTAGAATACTCTATACTAAAGCTACCTGATTGTTTCATTTATGGAATGGGGCCAAGTAGTATGGGTAGGAACTTTTTATCAATTGCTTTTCTTGTGATTGTTATATAGGCCTAGCCAAACTGCTTGCTCACTACGTTGCTCTTTTTTATTTCTCTGTTTTATTTTTCAATTTTGCAGGAGCCCAAAAATTTAAGTGTTTGACCAATGATGAAAGAAAAAAGATATACTATGTTTTGATGAATGCAAATGCAGCTGGACATAGGCAATCCACAACTTTGAAGATGTTGGCTAAATCATATTTTGTTTCTGTGAAGACTATTAGACGTCTATGGAAACAAGCAACTGAAACCGGTATTGTGACTCACAGAAGGACACTTTGCGGAAAGAAAAGAATCCAGCTCGACGTGGAACAATTTCAAAGTATTCCCTTGTCTAGGAGGACTACTCTTCGAGCTTTATCATGTGCTACCAACATCAACAAGACCTCTTTGTTTAGACAGTTGAAAGAGGGAATTATCAAGCGTCATTCAAATTGTGTGAAACCGCATTTGACTGATGACAACAAAAAGAGTCGCATGAAATTTTGCTTTGACATGTTGGAACGTTCTACTTTAGCACATGATCCTACATTCAAAGACTTATATAACATCATTTACATTGATGAGAAGTGGTTCTATATGTCAAAGAAAACCCAGAATTACTACCTATTGCAAAATGAAGATACGCCTCTATGAACTTGTAGAAGCAAGAATTTCATCCCAAAGGTAATGTTCTTGGCTGCGGTTACTCGTCTGAGATTCGATGCCAAAGGTAATGAAGTTTTTGATGGTAAAATTGGTCTTTTCCCATTTGTTAGACAAGAGCCAGCAAGAAGATCAAGTGTCAATAGACCTGCAGGTACACTTGAAACAAAACCATATGATTCAGTCAATAAAGAAGTGATGAAGAATTTTCTGATTGAAAAAGTTTTGCCTGCCATCAAAGCGAAATGGACAAGGGAAGACACTCATCTCCCTATATTTATCCAGCAGGATAATGCTAGAACACATATTAATGTTGTTGATGCTGATTTCTGTCGAGTGGCAAAAGAATATGGTTTCGACATTAAGTTGGTTTGTCAACCTCCAAACTCTCCGGATTTAAACATCTTGGATCTTGGGTTTTTTGATGCTATTCAATCTATTCAATACAAACAAGTTTCCAAGACAGTTGATGAGCTTGTTAATGCTGTTTTCAAGTCATTTGAAGAGTTCAGAACCATCGAATCCAATCGAATATTCATAACACTACAATCAAGTATGGTGGAAATCATGAAGGCAAAAGGATGCAATAGATATGATATCCAACATATGCAGAAGGAAAGGCTAGAAAGGGAAGGCCGACTCCCTACTAGCATTAGCTGCGATCCCGCATTAGTTCAAGAAGTAGCTGATCACTTGGGTTATGATATGCAAAAGCTACCACCTAGTATGTGGATTTAGTATTCTATTAGTCTAATACATGAGTTTGAGTTCTAATATTTTGATCAGAGTAGTCTGTGTTGTTGGTTAATGTAGCTGTTGCCTCTTTTGTTATGTTTTTCTTATAGTTGATTGAGGGTCTGTTATATCTTTTGGCATTTTCTTTTTTCTGAGTTTGGTAGTTTTCTGTTGTAAGGTGGCAAGTGTTCCTTTCCATTTGTATGTAAAAGGCAGAGGAGCTACTACCCCAAATTGTAGCTAACATTGTTTTCATGGAGCAGAATCTGTCAGATTTACTATGTGTTTGCTGCTACTTTTATTTTGTTTTGAGCAATTATATTAAGTTCTTAAATAAGTTTAAGTATCAACAATTGATAATACATCTATGCAGTGCCGCAATAATAACAAAAGATTGTGCCAAGTGCAAATTTTCATAACAACTGAGAATTTTGTTGATCGTAAGCTTCTGCAATTTTCATACTACAATCTATGATCTTGTGGACAGCTCTAAATGGGGCTGGTTCCTTTAAATGCAGCTACATTTTTCAACCAAATATGCCAAAAGATACACTCTCAAATTCAATTCATAATCATACCCAGACCCAATTGTTGGAAAAACAAAATTGCAACTTAACAGAAGATTTGATTTAAGCAGAATGCAAATGTATTTAAAGGAAATTAAACCTTACATAAAATAAAATTGCAACAAAGAAGAGCAAAAGAGAAACAGGTGGGTTAAGACAAGATGGAAAAAAAATTTCTTGCATCAAATTCTAACAATCGGTTGAAAATTTTCTGCCTTAATTTCTCGGTTTCCTTCTGCAATAGGTTTTTGTTTGCCCAGATCCTTCAACAATAGGTGGCTTAAGAACAGATGGGAAGTAGATTCCTTGCATCATCCTAACAACTTCTTTTCCTGCCTCAAATGCTTGGTCTCCTCCATATCGAAATTGCTTCACGTTGAAACCACAATCTGCTTTTGCTGGTAAATTCAAGTCAAAATTAAAAGGGATTTTCACTTTTCCGCCATCAGCTTTTGATATGTGGTTTTGGGATTTTTTTGAACTCACTTCATCTGTCTCCATCTTTTTTTCAAAAAAAAAAAAATCCTAAACACAACTCCAAACCCTTTGAAATTTATAGTAGCAAAATCCATCGTTGGGAACAAGAGAGATTTTGAAACTACATAAAAAACTTAAATACTGAGGTAGTTGAGACAACGTAATTAAGCTATTTACAATTCCAAAAAATTAAGTTGACATTGTAAAGAAGGGGTATTTCTGGAATGAAAGGGAAAGGGACAATTAAAAAGGAACAAGGGAAAGGGACAATTAAAAAGGAACAGAGGGAGTAATATATATATATATATATATATATATATATAACATAATAATAAAAGATCATTTAATCTGAAAGGACAGCTACTTTCACTTCTATTCTTGCACCAGCCATCGCTCCTCAAACTGCCATAACTTTTTAACTTTCAACTTTTCTTTTGCTTTGTGTCCATGATCAAAATCTTCAATCCTGCCATAGCTCTTTATCGTTCAACTTTTCCTTTTGTTCTGTGTCAATGATCAATCTTCAATCTTTCTTTGGTCCTTGTAAAATGGGAATTCATTGCAGTAATAGTAATATCCATGAGTGGAATTAGAGTGAATGAAATAATAATTAGGATTTTTAAGCATCAAATGGCAGTTCCTAGGCTTTAACAACTTATATTGTAATTCGACTCTCAGTACAGTAACATAGAGTTGCCTATGTTTACTGAAATGAATTAATGATAATATAATTTTATTACACTACTTATAAATATGTCTACTGACATGAATTAATGATAATAGAATTTTATTACACTACTTATAAATATATCTTTATCTATATCATCATCAGATGGCATCTATTCTTATTCTGAAAGTTCCAATAGGTACTAAAATTGCAGTAAGCTAAGAAAACTTGTCTTTTGGAAAGATAGCGTGAATAATGATGAGGAAATCTGTATAAACCACTACAAATGTAAAAAAAGCCAGATCTCAGGATCTAACCAAAAAATAAGAAACTATTAAGACAGTTAACGGCTGAAGTGGTATTTTTCATACTCTATCATATATATCTATTCTATAAAAATTAGCTACCTCAAGTTATCCAAAGCCACACATAGATTAATTATATCAGAAAGGAAGTGAAGATCCAGCAAGAGCAGGGGATAATTTCCAAGACTCATGAGTATATATATACCTTAAAAAGATAGCATGAAGTTTCTTGTCTCTCAAGTTCAACAAGATTGGTAGGTATTCTTACTTACCATTGAATAACATCCTCTTCAATCTCAATAACTTTTTATGTGGTAATATTTAACATTTTTGGTAATTAGATTGCGCAACATATAGAAGAAAATCTGATCATTTGATTATTTGCATTTTAAAATTTTTGGTGAAATGGCTACATTCAGAGGATTTGATAAGTGTCTCCAACTCCAAGCCTATATTATATATACCAACTCTTTTACTATTTTACAGCCATTGCCATAGCAAATTCGCAACAAACAAATTGATAGGGATTTTGAAAGAAGAAAAGAAAGCAAGAGAGAAATTATGGAAGTGAAACACTTGAATTTCATAGTTGGCAAAGAAGCAAACATATAGAGGGCTGACGTCATGGTTTTTTCTTTGCCCTTTCTCTTCTTTCTCTCTCTTTCTTCTCTTTGAGTTATGGCTGAACTTGAGTTCTTGTCTTCTCTTGCTAATAAACCTCTTGAATGGAGATCTTGTTCTTTTCCAATAGAAGAAGGTCCCTTCGCTCCGTCTCTTAGAGTAGATGGAAATTCTTCTGTGGCTTCTTTTAAAGAGGCTATGCTTTCCTCTGTTCCTTTAGAGACTTGTTTCTCCCCTCATGACTTTGATGTTTCTGATGATGAGGATGATGGCGACACATCCATTCCCTGCATTAAGTTCACGAGGGAAGAGAAGATTCAAGTCCGGGCTCCCTGGATTAACTCATTGATTGTCAACGCACATGGCAAATACCTACCTTTCAAGATCTTAAATGATCACATTAAAGGCCTGTGGAGCCTTAAAGGCAAATTTCAGATCATTGACCTTGATAAAGGTCATTTCTTGATTTGTTTGGAAAGGAAAGAGGATTATGAGACGACTTTGAATAAGGGCCCTGAATATTAGGAAATGGAGGCCTGATTTTCAGCCTACTGATGAGATTGAGGAGGAGTCTTCTCCTGTTTGGGTGAGTTTGCCTAACCTCCCTTCTGAATATTTTACCAAATTTGTGTTTGAAAGGGTTGCTGGGGCTCTTGGCAAACTGTTAAAGGTGGATTTTCACACTGGCAATGGAGACAGAGGCAGATTTGCGAGGATTTTAGTTCAAATTCCTCTCAATAAACCTCTTATTGATAAGATCCGAATTGGTAAAACACATCAAGTTTTACAATATGAGGGCACGTCTGTCTGCTTTAAGTGTGGAATTATGGGTCATAAAGAGAAGGAATGTTCCAAAGAATGTTTGGAGAAGGAAGACAATCATAGCAGAGGACCTTGGATGATTGTGTCAAGGAATGAGAGGAAGTCACGTGGTCGATCTAGGAAGCGAAGATCAAAAGGAAGGAAACAATCCAGATCTGGATCAGTCATGAATGTTTCTGAAGCGTAGAGGAAAGGAAAATCCGTACAAGTGTGGAGGCAAAGAGAAGAGGTTTCAAATTTTGAAATTTTGGAAGTGGGGGGAACTGATTTGGTTGGGCCTTCAGGTACTTCCAATAATAAACCTAGCCCATCCATACCTCCTATTGATTCTGTTCTGGCCCATCCTATGGCCCAAAATTCTTTGGTTCCTCAACCCGACACCGTTCCGGAGCCTAAATCTGGTGGTGGATCGCTTTGCCCTCCCGTGGACAGTAGTTCAAGTCATTGAAACAATAGAGAGTCTCTTGGATGTGTGCTTCCCAGCGCCGATTCCTTGGGGTCGCCGGAGGCTCGAGGAGGAACCAGTGTTGAGAGATCTTTGCTTGATCTTGGTAGCGAGATTATCCCACAAGGAGATCATGAATAAGGGGAAGTTTGTTTGGGAAAAAGTTCTTCTAAGATGGTTGAACCTCTCTCAACTTCTGTCCCAGGAACAGCTATTGAACCTCTTTCAGAAGAAGGAAGTCCAGCAAGCACTGGCAGAGTACGGCCTTGCCCAGATACCGGAGATGGACTTTTACGACGACACATTGATCCTGATAGCTCATGAAGTAAATATTCTCTCTCCAGGGGATCCCCAAACAGTTTAGGAGTCAAAGCAAGCGAACACAAGGCGGTTCTGATAGAAGGGTGGGTACAAGCAGCGTACGTTTACGCAAAGTGCTTTGTAATGCAAGAAAAAGGGCTTCTCCATCATCAGTTGTCAATTCAGCCAGAGGTATTCGGAAAATTATATTTGCAGACGAGGTTAGACAGGCTACGAGCGGCCTCCAAGGTGAGGTTAGACGATCCAAAATGGTTTCTGATTAAGATCTTAAGCTACAATGCTAGGGGAGCTGCTAATCCCTACTTTGAGCAGTTTGTTAGACAGTTAGTGGCTGATCATAAGCCTACCATGTTGGTTATTACTGAGCCCAGAATCTCGGGTACTAGAGGGGAACTGGTCAGGAATTCTCTTGGTTTTGATGGATCAGAATTTGTTGATCCGATTGGCTTCTCGGGTGGTATTTGGATCCTGTGGAACACTTCTGAAATTGATGTGACGGTGAAGAGCAAAACTCAACAGGAGATAACGGTTGACATCAAGGTCAGATTTTCAGATTCTAAACTTGTGGTTTCTGCCATTTATGCTAGTACGAATAATGATAGTAGAGCTCTGCTTTGGTCTTATCTTAGATTTCTCAGTGTTAATTCTGATCAGCATTGGCTTTGGATTGGGGATTTCAATGAACCCTTGCGATCTTGTGACAAATTTGGGGGTAGAGGGATTAATCTTTCCAGGTCTGCCTTGCTTAATGACTGTGTTAATTCTTGTGGTATGTTTGATGTTGGTTTTGTTGATCCTAAATATACCTGGACTAATTCTCAACCCATTTCTTCCTTAATTCAAGAGAGAATTGATAGAGCTTGGGTCAATCATGCATGGTTAGATTTGTTTCCTAACTCTATGGTTTTTCATTTAGCTAGAACTTGCTCTGATCATTGTCCCATTTTATATGTTTCTGATACTGTGGTTCCTGCTTTAAATGTGAAACCTTTCAAATTCCAACCCATGTGGTTTTTGGGCCCCTCCTTTTTTGATATTGTTAAAACTGCTTGGGATGCTCATCCTTTGTGCTTTGATGCTGATGTTTTGAAATTTATTGAGCTTGTTAAAGTTTGGAACAAAAAGACTTTTGGTAATGTTTTTCATAACTTGAAAAGAATCCAAGCTAGATTACTTGGTATTCAAAAGGACCTATCTGATAACCCTTCCCAATTTTTAATTGATCTTGATAAAAAGCTTAAGCTTGAGTTGGGTGATCTTCTTAGGAAAGAGGAATCCATTTGGGCCATGAAATCTAGGATTGACTGGCTTCTGGAGGGGGATAATAACACCAAATTCTTTCATAGAACCACCATTGCTAGAAGAAGATTTAACAGAATCCTTGCCCTCGAGGATGATCAGGGAAACTGGTTGAAGGATGATGATTGTAAACATCATATTTTGAACTTCTTTAAAGGGCTGTATTCATCTGAGTCTGTTAGTAGTTGTCTTGTTCCTCAAGATCCCCCTCCTGGGATTAGGAGAATAAGGGATGTGCACTTTAACTCCTTAATTGCCCTTCCTTCTTTGAATGACATTAGAGATGCTCTTTGGGGCCTCAAACCTTTTAAGGCTCCTGGCCATGATGGCCTGCATGCTGGTTTTTTCCATAAATGTTGGAATGAGGTTAAGGATAACCTTTGTATTGCTATTAGGCACATTTTTGCTTCTTGTAAAATGGTTGACAATTGGAAAAATTTTCTCATTTGTTTGGTCCCTAAATCTCGGATTCCTGATAGTATTAGGTTGTTTCGACCTATTAGTCTTGGTAACACCTGCTACAAAATTGTGACTAAAATCTTAGCGTCTAGGCTTAAGTTGTGCATCGCTGAGCTTATCAATCCTGTCCAGGAAGCCTTCTTACCTGGTAGGAGGGCTGCGGATAACATTATCCTTGTTCAAGAGGCTTTAAACTCGGCTAAGAATAGTCAAGCTAAAGATGGGTGGGTTGTGATCAAAATTGATCTTGAAAAAGCCTTTGATAGGCTTGAATGCGGGTTTATTAGGGAGATGTTGTGCTACTTTGGATTCCCTGAGTCTTTTATCTCTCTCATTCTGTCTTGTATCTCTAACCCCAGTTTGTCTGTGCTTATTAATGGTACTTGTTATGATCCTTTTGTTGCCTCTCGTGGTATTAGGCAAGGGGACCCTATTTCCCCGTACCTGTTTATTTTGTGTATGGAATTTCTGTCTTTATCCATTGAATATGAGGTTAGCCAGAAGAATTAAAATCCTATTATAGTGGGTAGAGGGGGCCCTAGAGTTTCCCATGTGTTATTTGCTGATGACATCATGTTGTTTGCCAAAGCTAATGATCTTAATTGTCAAGCTATTTCTAGAGTTTTGAACTCCTTTTGCAACAGGTCTGGCCAAAAAGTTAATGCTAGCAAAACCAAGATTTGGTTTTCTCCCAAAGTCTTTGATGAGGCTCAAGACAGGATTAGTTCTAATCTGGGTTACCATAAAGTTAGCAATCTTGGGGACTATCTTGGTCACCCTACCCTTGTCGGTAAAGCTCGGAAGAGTGATTTTATGCCTGTTATTGATAAGATGAGGAACAAGCTTTCTGGATGGAAAGCTCAAAACCTTTCGATGGCGGGTAGATGCACCCTGATCCAGTCAGTCTCCTCGGCTATGGCTGACTATTCTATGAACACTAGCTTGTTGCCCGCTGCTATCCATACGGAGATGGATAGGCTTCATAGAAACTTTATTTGGGGGGATACAGATGAAGTTAAGAAGATCCATTTAGTTGGTTGGGACCATGTCACTAAGAAAAAATCCAGGGGAGGGTTGAATCTTAGAAAGACTAAGTTTAGGAACCTTGCTTTAATGGCTAAGTTACAATGGATAGCAAGTATAAAATAATCCCCTGAGGCCCTTTGGGTTAAAGCCCTGAATAGCAAGTATAAAATTCTCTCTCAAAAGTTGGAAAGAAACAATTCCACTGATGTGTGGAAGGGAATTTGTAAGGGATCGGCTGTTCTTGACAAAGGATCTAGGAAGGTCATTAAATCTGGCAGGAATTCCCTGTTTTGGCAGGACATTTGGATTGCTAATAAGAATGAGTCTTTGAGGTCACTTATTGCTGGACCTTTGAACAAGGGGGAATGTTCTCTTAAAGTGGCTGATTGTATTGATAGTGCAGGTGGTTGGAATCTGAATGCTATTTCTTTTCATCTTGATGAAAGCATTACCAAAAGTATCTTTTCTACTCCTATCTCTTTTGATAGAAATCTGTGTGACTCCACTGTTTGGGCCTTCTCGGCCAATGGTTCTTTTAATCTTAACTCTGCTTATAAAATTGCTTTGAACTGTATTAATGACAAGGAGGATTTTGTTTTTTGGAAAAAGCTTTGGAAAACTCCCTGTCACTTTCGAATTAAGCATTTCCTGTGGACTGCTTCTCTTGATAAACTGTGCACTCGATCCTTGCTCTATCATAGGAAAATCTCTCACGATCCTAGTTGTGATCTCTGCCTTGATACTGAGGAGTCTTCTCTCCATGTTCTCAGAGACTGCTCTTTGGCCCTCTCGGTCTGGGAATCCTTCAATCCCCTTCCTGATTCCTTTTTTTTTTTTGACTCGGATAGTATTCTTGATTGGTTCAGAATTAATCTCTCTAATTCTAATATTGTGCATAATATTCCTTGGAATTGTTTGTTTGCTTACTCTTGTTGGAGTCTTTGGTATTCCAGAAATTCTAAGCTGTTTCAAGGTGTCTTCATGAATTATCTCTCTGTTTATAATTCTTCCTTAGCTAAGGCTGCTGAATTTTTTCATCTTGGTGTTTCTGCTCCCAAATTTGTTTCTAAGATTTCATTGAATGTTCATTGGGATCCCCCCGATAATGGCTGGTTAAAATTAAACTCTGATGGATCTTCTATGGGCAATCCTGGCCCTTCAAGAGCTGGGGGATGTATTAGATCTGAGTTTGGTGAATGGATTGTTGGATATGCTAGGAGACTTGATTATACTACTAGTTTACAGGCTGAGTTGTGGGGTTTACGGGATGGTTTGAAGTTGGCTATTGACAGGAATATCACCAAACTTGAGGTTTCTGTTGATGCCAAAGTTATGATTGATCTTATTCATAATGCTAATGCTGATTTGCACCTGCTCGGAACGTTAATTATTGATTGCAGGAGCCTGATGAAGCAGATCACTTGCCTGAAGCTTGTCCATTGCTATCGTGAAGCCAACAGATTGGCGGATGCACTTGCTAACCTTGGAAGACTTTCTGATGACAACTTTTCTGTCTTTAATCACATTCCAAACTCTATTTTTGATGTTTTCATGGATAATGTAATGGGGCTATCTCTCCCCAGAATTGTTAACTCTTAATTCCCTTTAATTAAAGTTCCAGTTTCCAAAAAAAAAAAAATCACTTGAATTTCGTGAAGTTTGTCATTGCAATGATGGGAATGTGATGTCCCTGGTTCAAACTCATATTTGGGTTTAAAAAATTTTGTATAGTAGGAGATGTTACTCAGAAGGGTCTAAAGAGTAATCGGTCATTGTTCATGATATAGTATCTAGACAGACTTCTTTTACCAAGCAATTCAGTTAACCGGAGGCAAGTAAGTAAAGATGGTCTTCATTAAATTTCATGGCTATGCTTTTAAATTACAAATATTTTGAATCCATGTATTTGAACTGAATTTTGCTTTGCAGGTAGCCGCGGTTTACAAGTATTATATATGCAAATCAATTGGAAGAGGAGCTTATCTATAGAAGATGGTCGTTGATATTACTAAATTTGTTCTTTAGAATTTCATAAGCGTGAGCGTATTTTTTTATAAATGAAATGTAAATGCACGATATTTGTGTATTATCCTTTTTTTGCTACATAATAAGATGTCCAGAATTTAGACTTAGTCCTTTTTTTTTTTTTTTCCTGTACCGAGACTTGAGTCCTTATACTAGCCACTCCAGTCTCCATGAATATCATCAAAAGCTCTTATAAATTGGTCTAGTGTCATTTAAACACCAGTATAACAATTTTAATCACGAAAGTGTATATCTCGTAAATTAATTAATCAATTAATCGTAACATTCACAATAATGACTAAATTTACTAAGTACTATTTTTTTTTTTTCAAGTTTAAACTAAGCCAAGAAACTGCAGAGTGCAGAACCTTAATTTACAACAATGAATTTGAAGCCTTGCTATTGACGTACATGTACAAACTACAATGCTCAATTTGAACCCAGCCAGCAAATTATTGATAACATACATACAAACACAAGTACACAACCATGGATAAATCATGAAACCATCTTATATAAATTGACTTTAAGGGTTGATTTGAGCCGATTTTGCTACATTTAACCAAATTAGAAGTTTAACCCCTTATTTGAGTAATAATTAGCCATTATATATGCAAGTTATTACTTTATTTAGGTACAAATTTTCCTACATATATTAACATACAACATTGCATATAATAAATAAGCATAAAAAAGTTTAAATATGAAATTTGAAATAAAATAATTAATTATAAGGTCAGTTGCTTGCTTACTTGTTTTACGCTTTAAACCTTCTCAATGTTTATTTTCTACATTCATAAGACTTTATCTTGAAACTTTTTTTAAAGGACACTGAATTCTTTCGACTCGATAGAGAATGCCATTTTAGTCAAATTTTAATAATATATATTTACTAGTATAATTTTAGTTAGATTTGAGAACAAAAAATTCAAGAAATAAAATGACTTTACAATTGAAATTCAAAAAGTAATTAAAATTATTTGGATCGAAAAATAAAAAATAAAATCATGTACAAATAAATTATATATATTTTTAGAATAAGAATTCGTATAAATAAATCATTTTAAACACAAAGAAAAAGAAAATACATAATTGGATCGAAATCAAAGACAAATAATTAAAAAAACTAAATAAATAAAACTTAAATAATTGTATAAATAATTCTACAATAATACATATAAATTTTTTTTGTTTAAATCAAAATTAAAGATTTTTATTTTTTAAGGGAGTAATAATTAAAATTAAAGTGAATTACAAAAACAAATAAAAGAAAAAACTATTATAAGTAATATTGGTCCAGTCCAGGCTAAAGCCTCTTGGGCCAGAGTATGCTTCAGTTGGACCGGCCCGTGACAATATAAAAGCGTAAAAGATGAATAATTTCGGGGTGCAATTCAAAATAAAGAAAAGTTCTAAGGGTGTCAAGGAAACTTTAGGGTTTCAAAAGACTCAGCCACTATAAAAGCATCATTTTCTTCAAAACCAACTCTTCTCAAGCCAAAACCCTATTTGTTGTTAGCCGGCAGAAGCAGAGAGCCACCGAAGTCTTCACTCTCTTCCTCGAACAATGGTCAGATCTTCATCTCATCCCTATATTTTCTTCTGGTTATTCATCAAAACTTTATCCCTTTTTTGCAAATTTGGTAATTCTAATTAAATCTTCTGTTGTTTTTTTATAGACTTTCAAGCGTAGGAATGGTGGCCGCAACAAGCATGGCCGTGGCCATGTCAAGTTCATCCGCTGCTCTAACTGTGGCAAATGCTGCCCTAAGGTACTAAACGTCTACTTTTCTCATCTGGGTTCTTAGCGTTTTAGTCATTTTTGTTTCATTAAGTATATATATTCTTTTTTCTAATTTGGTTTTTGTTTGTTTGGAATTAAAATAGGACAAGTCAATCAAGAGGTTTCTTGTGAGGAACATCGTGGAGCAAGCTGCTGTTAGAGATGTCCAGGAAGCCTGCGTCTATGACAGTAATTCTCTTTTCATTTCTCAATTATATCAAATAAAAATTTCTCATTCTATCAATTATTTGTGGATTTATTGTTTGGTAATTGATTGGTTAATGTTCTGTAGCTTACACTCTGCCTAAGCTGTATGTGAAGATGCAATACTGTGTTTCATGTGCCATCCACTCCCATGTTGTGAGGGTCCGATCTCGCACTGACCGAAGGAACCGTGACCCACCCCAGCGCTTCATCAGACGCAGGGTACATATTTTCATCACTCTTTGATTCTTTTCCTTTATAATTGATCTATGATTTGATGCGATTGAAACATGACCTTGCTTGGCTTGTTTGTTGTGTATTGATTCATATGGTTATTAAGGTTTAAGTTTTATAAGCATCTTTATTTTAAAGACAATATTGTTGTATCTTGTTGTGTATGGTTGATGGAGTTTTAGCTATTAATCTGAGGGACTTATGTCTGCTTTAGGGATGAAGGAGTCCCTAATAGCTTTTATCCATCTAATTCACTTTGTCAGTGGCCTGTTTGTTGGCTGATTGATTACTATAGGATGGATAAATGCTTAAAATTAGTATAAGCGATGGTTAGAAATCACACAGAGGTTTAATTGAATCAGGTAGTTTATGCTTTGCAGACTTTTTAGCTTTTGCTTGAACATTGTTGACTGTTGAGGGACTGATCGTCTGCTCCCTTTAGCAAAAGTTTTCAGTGCTTTAGGGGTGAATGAGTCCCTCAGATTTAATTTCCATCTTTCACTTTGTCAGTTGCCTTTTTGGTGGCATACTGATCATAATGAGGTGGAACATGTCTTGTTATAATATATATGCAATGTTGATGTTTTCTGGATGATGTTTGGAGAAGATTATTTACAAATATAGAGTACTAATGTAGTGGATTTGGCAAAATTACTTGTGAAGTATTTGATGTATTGTTGGTTCTCTCTGTGTGTTCACTTCAATTGCTTTTCTTTTTATGTAGTAATAGTAACTATTCCATGAATCATGCAGAAATGAGTCTTATTTTTCTATTGGCTTTGAAGCATTGCATTTTCTATTTTGCCAGTTGTTTATTTATTGTTTTTTTTTTTTTTTGCTCAAAGTTTATTTATTGTTTCTTTGACATGTTCTTGCCTGTTTGCCTTTTTTAGAAGCTTCCATTAACTGGGTATGTCATTTTAATGTTTTTTCAGGATGATATGCCCAAGCCCGGTCAGCCTGGTCAGGCTCGTCCAACTGCTGGTCCTCCTCGTGCTTAAGGCCCTGAAGTTTCAAAATATTCTATGTTACTATTTGCTCTTTAGAAATGTTGCTTGAATGAATTTTGAGAACTGAGTTGTGTAGGGTTAAATGGATTTGCATTTGTTACCTTTTTGTCACAATCGAAACTTTGTTGAGAATACTTAAGGAATCTCATAATTTCTATTTACCTTTGAAGTAATCTTTGCACATTCTTTATATGTCATTTGCGTTTGGAATTTTGGTCAATCTTTTTTCTTTTTCTGTTACATCAAAGCAGTTCCCTTTTCCTACAAAATGTTATCATGGAAAGAATCTTGAGCCAAATTACAGTGTGACTTGAATGGAGTTCTAAAGTTTATATTTGGGCTGAAATTGTTTGGAAGTTTCTACGACATAATAAGCAAATTGCTGACCCTTGGAAAGAAAAGGGGAAAAAGCTTTTTCAATGTTCTTCGATTTCAAATACTATTGGTAAGGATGGTAACGCCAATCTCCAGTGATATGTTTCATGTTTTAACTGCTTATGAATCGAAAGTATTGTTTACATTAAATCGTTAAGAAAGTGAGAAATAAGATTGAGCTAAAATCTGACTGATCCAAGCAAACGACTCGACTCTTGAAAATTCAAGCCATCTGATCCATGTCCTGTTAATGATGCTCCGAAGGTTAATGGTGCTTTTCTCATATGCTCCCAAAGTTCAAAAGGCTTAGCAGCAATGGTGCTTTTCTTCTTCAAAACGAGCATCCATGATTGCACTTCATGGCAGGCAAAGAGCTGATTGCATATTCCAGTTCCTCAGAGCTGTTAGAGACTCGACGGTCAATAACTTCACAACTCAGCACCCATGTAATTCCTTGGCAATCCTGATACATCCTGCCATGGGACAGTCTGTCTTGATTGCACTGGCGGCAATGTGCGATCTACTTGCAGCATATCCCTCCTGCAACAAAAAAAACTCACCTCGTTGATTTCGAGCAATGAAACAAGCATTCACCAATTCCTAGAATCATTTGGATGCAGCAGGAACTATTCTTAGCTTTTACATTAAACTTTCAGATTCTTTAACCTAAAACAAACCACATTTAAAGACAGCTTGATCAACTAATTTAATAGCGTGGCAATTAGTGAATCAAGTCTACTAAATTGAAATCAGGGACTAATATTTCTGTTCATTTTAAATAGACCCCCGGGTAGAATTACTATTTTCCTACTAGACTCCTTCCTGTCTGAAAGCAAGTATCATTTTAGGTCTCAGTATACTCACTAGTCTACCAGAGGCAAAGCACATTCTTTTCTGCCTAATTGTACTTCAAATGGTTGTGAATGGTGACCAA
This sequence comes from Corchorus capsularis, assembly GCA_001974805.1. Lineage (NCBI taxonomy): Eukaryota > Viridiplantae > Streptophyta > Magnoliopsida > Malvales > Malvaceae > Corchorus > Corchorus capsularis. The sequence goes on from AWWV01012902.1 coordinate 19,268, forward strand.
AGGTAGAAGTATGATACCTTGTGAAGAGCGTTCATCATATTCCTTATGGAAGGAGTATTCGCCTGTGCACGTCTTGCCACCTGAGAAGGTCATAGAGTAAACCATTAACTAACAGCAGGACGTTCAAGTGTAAAGGCATATGTTGAAGAAAGATATCTGAGGTACCTCATCGAGTTTGATGAATCCGAATGGCAATCTGGGGTCACTTTCTTCCACCATCTGTTTCAACAGTTTTTCCAAATGAGATCCTGCATCATTGCCCACCCATCCCCAGTGCTCAGCCAAATTTAACATTTCCATGATGTAATCAGCACTATGAAGAGGTCCTGTCCACAGAGGGCCCGACACAACAAGTGATGAAGAATCCTAGAAAATTTTGATAGCAAATTTAGTACCCCTCCAGTCTTAGAAAGCAGAAACATGGTTTAAGGGGTTACAATAAATAAGTAAATATAATATATGAACAATTCAAGTCCTGATGTGAGGTTTTACATTACTGATACCGCAAGGACATCTGATTTGACCAAGTTTATCCCATGAAACTGCTTGGGAGTTTCCACAGCGGTTACAATAGCAGATGAAACCGTAATACCTATATTGATATGAGTACTTCATATCAGAACCAAAACAGGACCAGAAAGACAGCTTTAAACACAAATGTAATAGTATATCACTCACTTATCGTCAGGTAGCTTCCCTCTATTCATTCGGAGCAAGACTCTAAAGACAGGTCCATGGTAAGAGTAGTATGAAAAAAGTGGGGTAACACTATAGCCTAGCACAGAAGCTTCCCTCACAGCACCACCTATAAGGATTCGCAAACCAAGCTCATTGGCATATGGCATTGGACGAACATATGCTCCAAATGCTGCCAATGAACTATATATAAAAAAATAAAATAAAATAAAAAAGCCATAATTATCCCACCATTGACCAAAAAAGGAGAAAGGATTCATTGTTACTGTACTGATAATGCCTAGCTTCTGATTCAGATGGGAGCACATCAGGCTTTGAACATATTAGAATCAATAATTCATTCGCCAAAGGGAAATTATATTGAGAGCATTTCAAATTCACTAAGGACAGAGCATTGATTCATAAAATAACACATCACCTAGCGTCCATAACTATAAGAAATAGGACATCAATAATTTCAATATCCCCATTCTATAAAATGCATAAAGAGTCTGGAGGAATGGAGGTTTAAAAGGAAAACTTACTGAAAAGGGCGGTGACCCCCAGAAGAATAGCCATCAGTGGAAGTAACATAAACCAAACCATCAAGCTTCAAACTACTAAAAGCAGCCCTTAAGAAGAAAGAAGAATCACTTCCAAACGAGTCTAAATCAATAAAATCATAATAATCCCTTTGCAAATAACAATCTGTCAAAACTCGAGTGGCTTCATAATGCGTAATTACCCATCTCTTTTTTTCACCTTGAAACCTCTCAACTTGGGCCAGATTGTCCAGAATAACCCTCCTGTGCCTCTCGTTTGCGTCATTGGCTAACACGAAATCAGCATTCGACTCGATGAGGTAACGAAGGGACCGAATCCCACAGCCGCACATTGCATCGAGCACTCTTAGTTGGCCTTTGGCTTGCTTGTAGAGTGCTGCTGAGAGGACACCGAGGTCTCGGCCTGTGGCACTTTCATGGCGGAAAAAGGTCTCTCCTGTGTCAAAAAGGATACCCCTTTCGGTTATTTGATTGGAATTGCAGTGAATGGGAAAGTTTGAGAATTTGAATGTAAATGAGGGGTTTTTAGGGGATTTCAAGGTTCTGTGGATAATGGGAAATGGGGATAGGGTTTTAGGATTGAGTGTTAACATGGCGGGAAAGGATTTGGCATTGGGTGATTCTTCATAGCAGGGTTTTAAGTACAGAGTATTTCCTCATGTGTGTGGGCACACTTTTTCTTAATTTAATCACCATATAAACTGCCACGTCAGCTTGTTGTCTCCTCGTTCCATGGTTATTTTCATTTTCACACATCTACCCTATATAAATAACTTAACTAATCGAAAAAACCATGGGACGACTCGAACTAAAGTTAGCATTTCCATTTCCTTATTGTGGGCACATGTGTTGACTTGAAATCCACCATGTGAACTGCCATGTCAGCTTGATCTCCCCGAGAATCTAGGGGGAGTATTATTATCGAGTTACCAGTTAAGATTTCTGATGATGTGATAAAAAATTTCTATTTCAAACACTGTTGGGTGTTGGGCATTTGGTTCTTTTCATTTCTGGTTCGGGAAGGATTAGGGTTTTCTCTGTTTGATTGTTGAGAGCGTTTTCTCTTAAAGATTGAGACAGAGACAAGATGTCTTGCTCTTCTGGTTTTCCTTGCAGAAGTTCGGAGATGAAAATGGAGAAGTTGGGTCTAAGCAGGGCAAGGAAACAAAGCAGAAGGAAGAAAGGAGCTATTTGGAAACTCATTTGAGGTAAAGCTTCTGACCCAAAACCAAATTTGGAAACTTATTTGCTATTTGATGATCTACGCTTGAAATTGCTACCTACTCTGTATCTTGATGTTGATGTTGAGCCTTAGAGACTAGAGTAGTATCTGTTAGGTGAAGAGGCACTCTGATTTGTCTGTTCATAGGAAGGAAAGGGAAGAAGAAATTGTATAATGTTTAACTGAGACAAAACATACCAGCCTAATTTGTTCTGATTTTTGATATGCTTTCCACTTCCTTTCTTTGTTTCGATGCAAAACTATGTGACATATTGCTTAATTGTATTATTTTGAACAGTCCATGTTGCTAATAGACACAAGTTAGTAGTAAATCCATAAGTACATGGGTTATCTGATTTCATATATACTCTTGATTTGTTAGATTTAGTACATTGCTCATGTGCAAGATGTAAGATTTCACGTTTAGCACTTTGAATTGGTTTTAGGGTAGACTTTAGTAGTGTTGCTGAGTAAGATGTAAGACTGAGTGTTTTTGCGCTACATGAACGATGTCTCATAGGGGATGATTACAACAAAAGGTTTGTTCCTGGGTTCTAATAAGGTTAGGGAAAACATGAAAGTTTTAGGAATATATTGGGCTGGCAAGTATGATGAAATGAGGATAACAGCAAGTTGCTGCTTCCTCAAAGCTGGTTATGCTGGGTCACCCGGGTGCTTGATATGTCAGATTTTCCGAGCATGGTTTCTTGATAAGCCTAAATTCATTATCATGATTGAATTGGCTTGTTCATTATGCTCAAGATGAATGGTAAATCACCTTTTTCCTTATATTGGAAAGTAGCTTTTGGTTGAAAGGAAAAAAAGCAATGGCAAGCCTAAGAATCTTTATAAATGCCTATTAGGCAATTACAAAATTTTATGTTTGTAGATACCCTGCTTGAGGAGCCTGCCTTTTTTATGCTAATTATTGGTAAAATGCTTATGATTACGTGCCGTACTCGACTTAGAAGCCATACACCTTAGTATATACCAATGGTTAAGGATGATTCTTTGTAATTCAGCAGAGATAAGCTTCATGAATTTCCATTGGCAGAAGTTGTTAACATTATGCTATTAGGAGGCTTGTTCTCTAAGCACAAAATCCTCCTTTCAAACCTGCTACAGCTTGTAAAAAAAATAAATAAAATTGCTACAGCTACTACTTAAGTTGACTCATAGACACAAAGGTGGATGATCTATGTTATAGAGGCAATACGTTATTGTGTTCAAAACTTGTATTCAGTTCATTTGAACATCATGGTCTAATATGAAAAATGGGATAAACTCTTAATCCCTCCCTAATTGATATAGAAATTTTGAAATGATTTGCACCTTTTCAAAATAGTTATCTCTCTCTCTCTC
>AWWV01012903.1:0-23072 GCA_001974805.1 Corchorus capsularis
TCTCTCTCTCTCTCTCTCTCTCTCTCTCTCTCTCTCTCTCTCTCTCTCTCTCTCTCCCCCCATTTTTTTTCTGTGAGAAATTGTTTCATAAATTTCCATATAAATGGATATTGAAATCTTCTCAAATAAGATTAGTTTTATTTATTAGGCAAGTTAGCAGAGAATCCCATGGAAATCAATGCAATTTAATGTGCATAAAAGGAAAGTGCAGCTGATATTATTTGCTAGTGAAGAGGGTATTACCTTGATATAATTTCTTTTAGAATTTGACTTAATTATAATAAAATTAGGGGTGCAAAATGAAAAACAGCCAAGAATGCATTGATTGCATCATTAATGCTCTCTGTCCTTTTCTTCCATATGGAAACTTGCTGACTTACTCTTATAAGCTTTCAAAATTTTGAGAAAAATTCATGTTTGTCAAAGAGAAACTCAGCAATTTGAATGAATCTATATGGTCGTGAAACTTAAGTAAGACCTTATTATTAATGATTTAAGTGTCCTTTCAACAGCAAGTTGTATTTCCTTTTGTTCCTCTCCTAATCTCATAAATCTCTTTCTGTTTGCTTTTATATGTTACACATTTTTAGCTCCTCCTAAATCCCATTTGGAGCTTCCTCAAATAGGTGGAAATTGTCTTTTACTTGTTTCCATATTTGAAGAATCTTGCACCTGCTTTTTATTATTATTTCTTTTAAAGGACCTAATTTAATGATATTTCTAAATGCTTGCTTCTCTGTATTTACTGTATACACAGTATTACTTTAAATTGTCAATGAGGGCTGGATAATTGTCATATGTCCATTTACTAATTATTTTGCCTTTTTAAATATATACCCTTGATGCCAAAAAAAATACATATATACCCTAATGGACACATGCCAATTATCCGACACCGCTTGTCGAGTCTAAAAACTATATAATTTTCACTTATTTCTCTCCTTGGCCCTTTTCTAATTTCTAACAGGAGTTGGAATATTTTCATTTTGTCAATTAATCCCGAAATTCTGCTTAATTTGCTCTTCAACCCCAAAATTGGTTTATTGTATATGGTATCTCCGCTTATTGGAGCCATTGGACTCTTTCTGAAAAGAAACATATTTCAGAACTTCACTAGGTTTTAAAGTACTATGCACATTTGTTTAAAATACTTGTTCTTTGTCCCATCTTTGCACATTCTGCTCCTATGCCAATACTCCCTAGTTCTGCTATCATATATATGGAAACATGTCTGTAAGTCTAGTCCTCACTTTCCTGAAAATAATTTACTTTAAAATCTTTTAACCCTCTATCGTGTTTTCCTTTTGCCCCCCTCGGTTTCTCTTTCTAACTTCTAGTTGCAAAGGAAGACAAACAGGATTTTGGGGTTCACCAGATGTCAAAGTACTTTAGACTTTTGCTTAAAATACTTGGTGGAAGTTTTCCTATTCATCTTTGTCCCACCTTTGCACATTCTGCTACTTTGTCTATACTTCTTAATTCTACCTATCCTTTAGACTGAAACATGTCGGTTTTTGCCCTCGAGTTTTTAGGCTTTTTACTGAATAATAATATTATTCAATCTCTCAGCCGTCTCCCACAACTTCAAAAATGCCATTACCTTTATCCCCTTTTTTACCTTTAATTCTTCTCTCTGATTTCTAGATGATGTTGATGGGCCATTAAATTGTTGTATGTTCCTAGGTTCTTTTTCAGAAGCTAATTTGAGAATGGAAGATTTTCAAGAGAGTCTGTCACCATCCTCCACTCTGTCTCTGTCCTCTCCATCTTCCTCTTCACCTATCCTTCACCCATCATCACCTTCCTCCTCTCCATCTTTCTCCTCCTACTCTTTCTCTTCATCTAACCCACATCCATTGTCAATTGATGCTGAACTCTGGCTGATGGCTGAGCAGAGGACTCAGGAGATTCTGTGGATCATTCAGCCTGCTTTGGTTTCTGAGGAAAGGCGAAAAAGTATTATTGGTTACATTCAGAGGTTAATCAAAGGTTACTATGACATTGAGGTAACCCTCCCCCTGGTCAACCCTTAAAACAGAATTTAATTTTCCTCAACTTGCTTTATCGTGTATCTGTTTCTGCCTCTACTGCATGTATGATTAAGTCTAATATCTGAGAAGTTAAAATCCTGGAAGATTTAATTCCAGAGTTCTCCATCTTGCATCTTAATTCTTAGAGAAGATTGCTCTTCATCAAGAATTGATTTTTTGGTACTTCAAGAGCTATCTGTTCACTGTGATGCTTCATACACTTTAAGTGTACTGATGACTAGAAGCCTTTATCATCTATTTTTTATGTGCTTGGCATATGCTGTATTCTTTGTAATATTTAGCATGCCTAGAGTTACCTAGGTCTCTGAATCTATTTGAGTGAATTTTGTGGGTTCCTTTTATGTTGTGAGAACACATGTTTTATAAGTTGTGAGCCCGGACATTGTTGTATTTTACTTCAATTTTAGAAGGCAGAGCTCAATGTGTCCGACAGATTTCTTGTCGCATGCTGTTCTAGCTTTAAAATAACAACCAAAAATTGAAACCTGAAGTGACCCTTGAATTGTTTGTACCTAGTATTTTGTGATGTCTTATAAATATTATGAATTAGGACTGATCTTGTTTGATTCTTTGAATTAGATTTTACTGGCTTTATAGAGTTTTTTACGGCGGATGTTTCATTGTCTACCAGCAACAATTACTTATAGTTTGATTTTTTTTTAATTAGATTTGACTGGCTTTATAGAGCTTTTTACAGCGGATGTTTCATTGTTTGCCAGCAACAATTACTCATAGCTTGACGATTTGAGTCAGTTTTGATGAATAACATTAGGAGAAAGGTAGCTTGCATAACTTTCGATTTACTTGATAGAGTCCAAACGTTGTACTGGTATGGAGGGATTTAGTAATAAAGAATCTTCTAAATACTCTTGTATATAATATATAATTGACATCATTTCAATGACCGAAATATCGTGTGGCAAAACAATTTAAGTTAGATGTAGGCATCTAGCTCATTATGTCCTTAAAATTTTAACAAATCGTGCATTGGTTCTGGGATCTGAACCTGAGAGAAACTCTTGTTGGTTGTGTGGAAGTAATATGTAGAATACAAATATACATAGACACACAAGCTTTTGTTTCATCAGTCCTTTTGAATCATGTGCCTTAGTGAAGGCAACTTGCCTGTTGAGGTGCACGGATCTTTTGGTAGATTTAGCTACGCTGCTTGTGTTTTGTCTACACTTCACTCTATTACTAATCTTCACAGATTTTTTACTGCACTTGAATAGATAAATAAATAAAAACTTCAGTAGAAAATATCAACACCTATTTCATTTCAGTATGTATAAAGGTTTAAAATTTTGTTTTAATGTGGTTCATTTTACCTTCCCATGCTCTTTCAGGTGTTCCCATTTGGCTCAGTGCCATTAAAAACATTCCTTCCTGATGGTGATATTGATTTGACTGCTCTTAGTTGTCCAAATGTGGAGGAAGCTTTAGCAAGAGATATCTGCAGTATCTTGGGAAATGAGCAGGACTCAGAGTTCGAAGTACAGGATGTCCAGTACATTCGTGCACAGGTTTAGTTCTTGTTGATCTTTCTCTCTTCATTAGGTAATACATAAATGTAATTCATTAAAAATGGTGAACTAGTACTTTGTTACATTACGATTATTTATAAAAATCGGCACTTCTCCTTTTCTTGGCAATGGGGCCCCCTTGATGAGGGTTTAATTGCCAACCATTTTGGGTAATCTATGTTGATCGATCTTTTCAAATTTAAAGATTCCAAGACACTGAAAAATGCATAACTTTGCATTAACGTTCCATATCTTTTATACTTTCTAGGATTCTTACCTCTAAATTGATGACAGATTCTAGCAATGCGTCCATAGAGACCTTTTACTACAGAAATAATCATATGAAATCCGGAATTGCTGGATTACTTTCCTTTCAAGGGAAAGATACTTTCTCTTATATACTTATCGGCACGTGGCAAGGAACCTTTGTCTAGTGCAATGTGTATGTCATGTGAGAACGACCATGGACCTTCAGTCCATATATGGTAGTCTTAATGAAAAGTAAGGCCTATAACCAGGCAATCCTCTACGAACACCTATTTGTGCATGTCCATAAATTTGCAGACATCCTTTTTTTCTCAGTTCCCGGTTTTATGAGAAAATGACCTTGATGTATCTAGGACTGCTCTTAGATTCAAAGGCTAACATACCAGACTTTTTGGCAAGATACAAGCCCATGTGCACATCATAAACGTTGTAGGTTCTCTCAGAATAGTGCTTTTCTCAATATGCCCTTATAGCTTCTATGCAGAATCTTGATTTGTTTCCTTGTTTATGAGCTGCTTTATGTCATCTGTCATCAAAGAGATTTTAAGAAAGAGGCTTAATCTGGTTGTTAACTAATAAGAAGTTTTCTTAGGAAGAAAATTCTGTGAAAACAGAAGTTAGGGTTGTTTTGTATAGCTGATTAGTTTGTTTCTTATACTTTGCTTTTGTTGGACTTAGCATGTAAATTAGGAATTAATTATTTTAGCTGTAAACATCTCCATTTCATAATTAGTCACTGCCGTTGTCAAACATCCATAGAGATCTCCATAGCGATTGACAGCGGAGTGGAAATTGATGTAAGAACGAAACTCCAAAGTTAATTGGTGTAGGACAGCGCCACATAATTTCCCCATCTGTGCAAAAACTAGTAACTGAAACAGAGAAGCCTACCATAGGGGGCAGCGAATATAGAAAACGACAACGAATAACAAAATATATGGTGGTAACGTACAACTAGGCTCTTAGCCCTTATTAAGTATCCAGCCTAAGACAATTGGTTAGAGGTGGAGCGGTCAAATTGAATATAACATCAGAAATACCCTAATTCTTTTTGTTCCTGTGCACTGAAAAAGTATTTACAACCACATTAGTAGTCATACTTAATGAAAGAAGTAGAGCCCATAATTATCTGGTTCTCATTGTTATTTTGGGGGTTTTCATGGCAGGTTAAGGTAGTGAAATGCACTGTAGACAATATACCGGTGGACATCTCTTTCAATCAAACGGCGGGTCTGTCTGCACTATGCTTCTTGGAGCAGGTACAATCTAACACTATCCAAAGTTGAGATGTTTAAAAACTGTTTCTAAACCAGGTATGATTTGGATGCTTGCACCTCTCAAACAAATTTAGACTGTAGTTTCAGAAATATGGAAGAAGTAGGAAAGGTCGATGATCTTCATTAAGTACTTAGCTTTTTGTCAATTTTGTATTCTGTAGGACCACCAACTAAGAGGAGTGGACCTAGTTCATTTCTTTTTCTTATTTGTTATCACGTATATCTCTTTCTAGTCTTTACTGGGTATAGAAGAGATTAATGCTCCTTTGACAATTTATATATGGTTTGTTTTCAGCTTCTCTTACTTTTTTTCAGATTGCTTAGTTTCAGCTATTAAGCACGCTTTGCATTTAGTTCGAAATCCCCCATCTTGACCTGTTTCCTGACTGTTTTCTGAATTTCCCTCCCTTTGTTCTGTCTCTCTCCATTCAGCATTTTCTATTGCAATATGGGGGTGACAAAATGCACACCTGACTTCTGTGGGACTCTGTTTTCAGGTTGACCGAATTGTTGGGAAAGATCATCTTTTCAAACGAAGTATTATTTTGATCAAGGCCTGGTGCTACTATGAGAGCCGAATTCTTGGTGCACATCATGGCTTGATTTCTACATACGCATTAGAAACATTGATCTTATATATCATCAACATCTTTCATTCATCATTATGTGGTCCACTCGTGGTGAGTTACTTTCAGTTTAGCACTTCATATTTCATCTTCAAAAACATGGATAATGGGACCTTTCATATTCTGTTTACAGGTGCTTTATAAATTTTTGGACTACTATAGCACATTTGATTGGGAAAATTACTGTGTCAGTATAAATGGTCCAATTTCCATATCTTCCCCTTCAGCTGTTTTCGGTGAGTAGTTATTATCAGTTTTCTCAGTTCTTATCATTAGTAATTTTTTACTTAATTCACTTTTGATCCAACATTTCTGTATTCTTTGCAGCTGAGAGTCCAGAAATTGATGCAGACGAACTTCTGCTTAGTCAGGACTTTTTGAGGTATTGCAGAGAGATCTTTTCCATTCCAATGCAATCTACTGAGATTGGCACCCATGTTTTTCCAATTAAGCATTTCAATATTGTGGATCCTTTAAAAGAAAACAACAACCTGGGGCGAAGTGTAAGCAAAGGTAACATGTGCCAATAGATTATTTACCAAGAAAGTTATATTTTCCTTTCATGGTAGCTAAATGTCATGATTAAAGCTTTCTATATCTAATCATTGTACTACAGTATTGAACTGAAATGCCAATTATGGGATCCTATTAAAATTTAAAGGATGATTTTTTATTGTCTATTAATTTAAATGCTAAGGCCATAAAAGTTATAAGCAATGATCATCAGCCAGTGTGTTCTCATCCAGGTAATTTCCATCGAATAAGATGTGCTCTTTCCTATGGGGCCCAAAGGCTTGGGGAAATCCTCATGCTACCGGGTGAAAATATGGGTATGGGACTCGAAAAGTTCTTTATTAATACATTGGAGCGAAATGGAAAAGGGCAGAGGCCAGATGTACAAGTTCCTTTACCTGCCTTTGGCACTGGCCGATCTGAAGAGTCTGATCTGAGTGGAGACTATGATGGTTACTACAATGCTCTAATATATAGTCAATGGTATCACAGTAATGTCTTGTCAGTTCCTGTCCAGCTAAGTGCTGCATCACCATCTTCTCATACACCGAAGAAGAGTGCATGGGATGCTCTACGGCGGTTTGTTAGGGGCAAACGAAACATATTTTATCGAAGGGGCACAAATGTATTTATTCCAAGACTGCCAATCTCTCATCCTTGTGCTCTTCAGTTACCGGCTGCTACATCCGGTATTGACAAGATGACAAAGTCAAGAGGAACAGGCACTTACATCCCTGACACGGTATATACGTTTAATGAGAGATATACTTGTTTAATTATCAATTTAAATGACCTGAACTGAAATGAAATTGTTGGGCATGTCTTGCTAAAATGATAAGCGTTTTTTTTTTCTCATGCAGGCTCATCTGTGTTATAGAGAGAAGCAATCATGGGTAAATACTAGAAATCCAGAGTCTTCTACTCGTGGTCTGTTGCAGTACGTACCGAAAAATACCAATCCCATTGAGACGGACTCATGGGTAAGTGCAAGAAATCCTGAGTCTACTACTCATGGTCTGTCGCAGAACTCACCGAAGAAAACTAACCCCACTGAAAACTTCCAGGAGACAAATTCATGGGTAAGTACTGGAATTCCTGAGTCTACCACTCATGGTCTGTTGCAGAACTCACCAGAAGAAACAATTCACATTGAGAATTCCCTGCAGACTGAGTCATGGGTAAGTACAAGAGACCACAAGTCTGCTAACCGTGGTCTGTTGCAGAACTCACTAAGGAAAGCCAATCCCATTCAAAGTTCCCTGGAGACTGACCAAAGTGAAGATGGTAGCTGTCTTGATCTTGATCTTTCACCAGAACAATTCCCTTGTCTTCCATGCACCAAAAGGACCACAACAACCCATCAGTCTAGTCAGCCCATGGTGAAGTGTACACACACTGAGAATTGTTCTAGATCTTTGCCAGGTATTAGATTTGGTGAATACGAGTGTTCATTACCAATCGGAATGCATTCACCACCAGAGCCGAAAGACTCCAGTTTATCCATGCCTACTATTGGAAAGCACAAGCAAGAGGAACTTTGCGAGCTTAATGAAGAAAGGTAAACCACGGTAACTTCTATGAAGATATTTGAGAAAAATTTGAGGCACTCTAATTTTCATTTCAACCTTTCTAATTGGGTGCTGCAGGGACATTGTAAAACCTTTCCAACTAACAGATAATGATGACTTCCCTCCTCTATGGTCCATGTGAACAATTCTCAGAGGCTGCAAGTCGCCCGGAGGAACAATCATCATGTGCAAGCTAACAAGCGACCATGAGATTGCCCTGTTTGAAGTACCCTATATTTACAAACAAAGTTTAGCTTTTCATTTTCATTCTCCTGTCTGTAAACTAGAGTGATGGCGTGAATGACTATAGATTTTGGTTCATCTTTTTCATTTTCAGAGTGGTTTTGGACCGAGTAGCAAAAAGAAAAAAGAAAAAAAAGTGGTTTTGGACTTGGTGAACTAATTAATAGCTCTTCCCCTTTACAGTATAACAGCAGCTTGACTAGTTCTTTTGGCCAGAACTTGACTAGTTCATGGACACCCTTTTTATTACTTTCCTTGCGGGATTATAGGCATCCGATCAAATTCATTTACTCGTGGTTTTGTATGGTTTTTCTAAAAATGGGATCTTGTTGGGCCTATTTTAATTGTTTTTGGCCCAAATTCTCTTTTACTTCATTGGGTGGTCGTTTGCTTATGAGGCCTTGGTTTCCATCTTTTGGGCCATAATGAATTTGGAAGACCCATGTCCTTTTAATCTCATTACAAGGTACCCAAAGAAACAACAATTAGTTTCATGATACTTTTGCAAGAACACCAATAGCCAATAGGGACTATACAAGAACTTTTTTTTTGCTTAAACTTGTACATGAAGCGATTCACAAAGTGTGGAAAGCAATTACATCAGCATTAGGAAGGCAAATCAGCAACTATGGTGTAAAATAGAGCAATAAAGATATATTATGATACTAAAAGAAGACAACGACATCACCAATTTAGCCAAAGAAGAGAGTGATTTAGGGCAGCAGAGCAGTTCAAATAATGCGGTCAAATGGTCAAGGCAATTGAAGCAGTACAGCAGTAAAAAATGGAGGGTTTGGGATACCCTTGGTTTAAAACTCTATAGGTAAATATGTATTGTAAATCAGTTTATCTATTGCAAAAACTTTATACTCCCTCCATCCCAAATTACTTGTACCCTTTTTGGACATTTTTTAGTCTCAAAATATCTGTCTTATTTATAAAATCAAGACAATTTTGACTAATTTTACCCTTACTAAAAAAGAAACAAATGTTAAGTTAGCTTAAGGGTAATTTTAAAATAATATCGTTATAAATTTGTTTGAGAAATTACTAATATTCGTGAAACGATTGAATGAGACTAATAATTTGGGACTAAAGGAGTAATTGTCATGGAATTTTGAACTTCAAAATTGGAAAGTGAAACTGAACAGAGCACAGAGCACAACAAAGAACCGATAATTATAAGTGTTGATGAAAGGCCTATTGAATTTACCAAGAAATTAACTTGAAGCTGCTTTGCTTTGGAATTTACATTGTGACAACTAGTGGCGGAGTGTCATGGCCAACCCTTGTATAGGGCCATGACTTGGGTAGAGGGCCAACCTTAACTAGTCTTAGGTCTTTTGTACCCTTTTCAAACACATTAACTGTCAGTGGTGGTAAAGCTCTAAATTCCGTTTAGCTCTTTGAGGGGGGTGAGCAGTCGGCAGATAGTTGGGCTGTCTCACTGGTTAAGGTATGTATCAACACACCTCCTAGGGCTGCCCCCTTTGGCCCTAGGTTGGTAAGTCCCGAGAACCTTTGTAATCTCTTTATTAATACAAACGGACCAAAATAAGCCCTCTCCGAGTCGAGGGGGTCGACGGGGCGAGCTGCGGCTATGCCCCGGGGTTATATCACTTGTCCCTTACTAACATTGTGGCTTAATGTTTGCTTGTTCAGATTGAACATCGAGTTGGCTGACTTGATCGGGAGAGCCCATTCAAGTGCCACACGGACGAGCCTTGAGCGATAGAAGCCTCAATCCGTGACATTTGGTATTCAGAGCAAGGTTGTTGACACACGAGGTGCAACAAGATGTCGAATGAATCTAGCAACGATGCGGTTGAGCGCACTAATGAACAGAGGCTCCAGGAGCTGGAGGCCGCAATGGCCGCATTAAAGAAAAAAGTAGAGAGGCATACAGTGAGCCACTCTCGGGGGAAAGAGATCGAGGCAACCCAGCGGGAGTTGTACGAGCAAGTGAAAACCTTGGGAGAGGAGACCAGGGAAGCCATACAGGCCCTCAAGACTGATCTCGGGGAGCTCAAAGAGAAAGTGAGCTTACTGGTGTTGTCAGTGGGCAACAGAGGATCAGGTGCGATTGAGAGGCCAAAAAGAGCTAAAGTACCCGAACCCCGACGTTATGAGGGGGCAAGGGATGCTACAAAGTTGGAGAATTTCTTGTTCGACATCGAATAATACTTCAAGGCCATGCACACTGACTCAGATGAGGAGAAGGTGAGCTTGGCGGCCATGTACCTTTCCGGTCATGCTAAGTTGTGGTGCGTTCCAAGTTCACAGATGGGGAGTGCCCCATTAAGACATGGAGCGAGCTCAAGAAGGAGCTCAAGAATCAGTTCTACCCTGAAAATGTGGAATACATGGCCCGTAAGAAGCTTCGAGAGTTGGAGCAAACAGGGTCAGTAAGAGATTATGTAAAGACCTTCTCAACGTTGATGTTGGATATAAGGGACATGTCAGAGAAGGACAAGATGTTCTATTTCCTTGAGGGCCTCAAGCCTTGGGCCAGGACCGAATTGGTCAGACAGAGAGTACAAGACTTGGCTACGGCCAAACGCCTTAATGACTACAGTGAGAGCTCCACAAAACGTAAGAGCGCACCGTCGAGCAATGGTGGAAGTAGCTCTTTCAACGGGGGAAGGCCCGCAAAGATGGGAAAGAGCTCAAGTGGGGGAGCGGACAATCGGCAAAATAATAGAGACTCGACTCTAACAACATCGAGTGCCCCCACTTTTAAAGCAAAACAACCATTGGCTTGCTTCTTATGCAACGGACCACATAGAGTTAAAGAGTGCCCACACAGGGGAGTTTTGAGTGCCTTGCAAGCATCAAAGCAGCAGATCTCGAATGAGCATCATGCAGAAGAGGAACCAGGGGACGAGATGGCTAGAGTTGGGTCACTACGATTCCTCAATGCACTTCATTCCCAATTGAATCAGTTAAAGAAGGAACCTAGTAGAGGACTCATGTATGTGGAAATGGTGCTAAACGGGAAGGCGACCAAAGCTATGGTAGACACGGGCGCCACCGACACCTTTATCACCCTAGAGGAGGCAAAACGGTGTGGTCTTAAGGTCGACAACAAGTGTGGGCAAATGAAAGCAGTAAACTCACCGGCCTCGACCATTTGTGGAAGTGCTAAGCGGGTGATGACCAAATTAGGCCCTTGGGAAGGAGGCGTGGACCTCACAGTCTCCCCAATGGATGATTTCGATGTTGTCTTGGGCTTGGACTTCATGACAGTGGCGAAGGCCATCCCAGTTCCATCTGCTAGTTGCCTATTATTCTTGGGCGATCGCCCGTGTGTGGTGCCAGCCACCATTCTCCCAAGGAGTGGGAAAAAGATCATATTCGCAATACAATTCAAGAAAGGGATAAAAGATCATATCTTTTAGGTTTTACCATATGTTAATAGATCATGTTTAAGCTTTTCTTAATTTGATAGATCATGAACTATTTTCTTTTAAGTTTTTCTTAGTTTTAGTGGAGTCATGTTATGCAAATAATGAAAAACTACCCATACAAACAAATGTATTTAACCAAATTCTCAAAGTAGAGTGGGATCATTTGACACCACTCAACTACATATATAGATATAAGTAGTGAGCCATGCTTTGCTCACTCGCTTTTTTTTTCCCTCTCTTTGTTTCTAATGGCCAAGGTGAAGATTGGAATCAATGGATTTGGAAGGTGCTGGGAGAGATCCAGGCCCTGTCTGCTGCAGCAAGGCCCACCGAGCGACCCATATACATGTCGAACACCAACTTGAACCCAAAAGCCTAGACTAATGGTTTCTTGGGTCCTTCATGTATATAAGCTACTCTAACAACCCATCTCTTCATGATGTGGAATGTTCCCTTACATGTGAATCCCCTAACAATCTCCCTCGATTCACTTGTGAGAGCATCAACCGCTCGGCCGTAAGATCCCATGGCGGGCCGTAAGACCGACGAGCATCAACCGATCAGTCGTAAGACCCCATGACGGGCTATATGTCCTCGTCTCTCCCTCGTGCGGCCCAACCCTTCAAGTCTTAAACGAATTACCAGCCATCAAAGACTTATCCTGTGGAATGCGAGAGTCCAACTCTCCACAATTGCACACCCCTAGATGGTTACACCAGGTTCACCATGCTCATGGGCCACACCGATCGAGTCTAACCGAGCTCTGATACCATTTGTTGGGAGAGATCCGGGACCTGTTTGCTCTAGCAAGGCCCACTGAGCGACCCATATATATGTCGGACACCAACTTGAACCCAAAAGTCTGTGGGCCTTGCTGGAACAGACATGGCCCGGATCTCTCCCAACAGAATGATCGATAGGTTAGTGGCTAGAGTTGCTCTGCCAAGGGACAATGTTGAACTCGTCGCCGTTAAACGATCCTTTTATCTCTGTTGATTGTTGAATATGTTGTGAAATGATGGAGCCTAGATTATCTCCACCAAAATAATAAGAACCAATGAGAAGGGAGAACACCGAATTTAATGAGGTTCAGGCAATAATGTGCCTACATCCTCGGGACTACAAAATGATATTTCACCATAGAAAGAGAAATTACAAGAGCACTATGAATTTTCGGATGATGAATGAAGGTGCAATGGCAGCCATTATATATAGGAGATGTATTATGTTTGCCAAAGGCTAATTGCCTGATGTAAATATATATATATATATATATATATATATGAACTATTGGCTAAGTAATACATTTGCTTCATCATTTCTAATTAGCCTATGTCTACTTAACCTTTCATGGCCCTTGTTAGCCCATGTTAAGTACTTGTCATGGTGTGGAAGTCCCACTTCCATAACAAAATACATGACATATAAGTTTAAGTACGAAAATGTTCATGCACAATGGAAGCATCACGAGCTCAAATTCAAGGATTCAAATACCCTGAGCACGAAAACTATTTTCGGTATTAGGAACCCTGAGGAGATCCCATGCGGTGAGACTGAAGCTGAATTAATACATATTGTTGAATCAACAGGAGTCTTCACTGATAAAGGAAAGGTCGCTGCTCACTTGGAGGGTGGTGGTAAGAAAGTAATCATCTCAGCCCCTAGATACATCGCGAACTGCCTTGCTCTCATATTTGTTGTCGATGTAAATAAGAAAGACCCTAAACCCGATTAGCTACAATACTAACTGCCTTGCTAGTTGCTCCCTTCGCTACAGTCATTCATGACAAATTTAGCATTGTTGAGGGTCTTATAACAACCGTTCACTCCATTACTGCCACACAAAAAACTGTGGATCTTTCCGAGTTCCCACCATTGATGTCTCAGTAGTTGATCTCACAGTAAGGCTGGAGAAGGCAACCTCTTATGGTGAAATCAAAAAAGCTATCAGAGTGAGAACTTAAGGGAATCATGAGTTATACAAAAGAAGACTTAGTTTCCACCGACTTTATTGGTGACAACAAGTCAAGCTTGTCGCGTCGTACTGGTATGACAATGGATTGGCTACAACACTTATGTTGTTGACCTGATTGTCCATGTTGACAACAACGTCTCAAAAGCTAAGTGAGGTGGCAGTATTGTCTCGACTACTGTATTCTCTATATCGTTCTGTCTTGTTTCATATCGCGGACATGGAGGAGGCAATGAGTTTAAATAAAAATAAGCCTCGGTTTGACACAATATTCAATAGCTTTACCACTTGGCAGTTGTCTTTAGCTATCTGGTATTGTTCCCATGTTTGTTTTGTTCTTGAGGAATTTTGAATGGTTTGAATTGGCAAAGAAAAAAAAAGTAGGGTCATGACAACACAAATCTACATATCTACAATACAATTTTGTCTAAAACCTATTTTATCACATCTCATCCTCCTCTTTTATTCAGTAATAAAAATTCTCCTTATTGTCGTTATGTTTGTTTTTTAGATGTTCGATCTCCGATTCTTTCATATATAAAAATAACTATATTTGTTACCTTGGTACAAAAAAATAATTATATTTGTAGATCAATTTTTTATTAGAAAGTGTGTTTAAAAAAGTTTAGAAGGGTATATTGATAAAAGAAAAAAAAAAAGAGAGAGAAAGAAGTTTCGATGCCAAATCCTTTAAATGTGAGTGGTGTGAATGAACTAACAGAGAACATCCCAACCAACTGACCAAAAAGTTTCAATGCAAGTCCAACCACTAGATATGGATGATGTCGAGATCCATGAAATAACTCTCTAATTAAACCAATCACCCCCTGTGTCTTTGCATCTTGTTCTTGTTGCATATCCACATCCCATATAAATAGGAGCAACACCACAACTAAGAATATTATGGCCAAAATCATGGTAACTCCAAGGGAAATCCTCCAACCTCAAAGAAGGAAAACTAATGTGATACGGTTCACAACACTGGCACTAACCCCCCCCCCCCCCCAAAGCGGCCCAAAACTGAAAAGAGAAACGCAATATCGAGGAGGTATCTGGGGGCGCTGAATAAAAAATACATAATGGAATGATCTACAATGATCAAACTCAAATTGTTTCATAAATAAAATACATCAAAAATATAAGAACTAATAAGTGCGGAATGGAATAATGCCAAAAAAATGCTGAATGGAAAATTAAATTAACAGAGACAAAATAGTTAATTAGCATATTACACTAATAGGACTTTGTTAATATTTTCAGCGTTATTTCGAAATGATTTCCATATTATGAGTATTAATTTGAAACTGAGCAAGAATAGCTATCTAGTCTTGTTTCCATGTTAGTTTTGTTCTTGAGGAATTTTGAATGGTTTGAATTGGCAAGAAAAAAAAAAGTAAGGTCATGACAACACATATCTACAATACAGTTTCATCTAAAACCTATTTTATAACATCTCATAAATGATTTCCATATTATGAGTATTAATTTGAAAATGGCAAGAATAGTTATCTAGCACGAAATTCTCTCCCTATTTTTCTGCTGCAAATTATCATCAACTACAACTAAATCTCGGTACAATCTATCTGAATCTTCAAGTTTTAATGTTTAGTCAAGCCTTCCAATTTCACTCGCAATATCTTCGACAATTGATATTGCGAGTGAAATTTGAAAGCTTGACTAAACATTAAAAGTTCAAGATTTGGAAGGCTCAGTACAATCTGGTTTCCAAACATGGGAATGAGACTAGATACTATCTATTCTTGACTAAACATTGAATGGCTCAAGAAGGAGTACTGGTTTTCATCCACTTTATTGGATTTTATTTTATTTTAAGAATGATGTATCATATGTAATAAGACTAATTATATAAAAAAATAATTTAAATTTTAAGACTGGTGATTTGTATATTTGTGAATTTTGCGTAGCTGTCTGAAGAAGTCAACTTCTGTACCAATGAAAATCTGGCCCAAGATTAGCACAAAGATACGAGGTGCTAGAAAAGCCATCAAAGCTCCAACTATAAAGAGGAGTGGTGCAATAAGTAGCGCCCATTGTGTCCCAATTCTCCCACATATATGAAGAGACACGAACTCTGATATAGAAGCTGCTACAAAGACGCATGACACTAGTGACAAGAAGGTCTGACTACTGAATCGACAATAGTTGGTTTCTTCTGCATGCAACTTGAGTCCAAAAATATGTGGGAAGAATCTGTTTAGAAAGTGTGGCATTACAATCACTCCCCCAATTGTTCAAAAACAATTGGGATAAGCAAAAGAATACGAATTCATTTATATACTCAAAAATTTTATCAAACCTAATATTTTATTAAAATGACCTTGCCATACACACCCATATTTACTATCTAAATTTATTTTCAAAGGTAAAAGAAATTTAATTTTATTTAATTCTTTTACTTTGCAATAGATGTTATCTTGATAAATACAAACCTGTCACATGAAATGCATAACCAACCAAGATTCCTCCAATGAATCCTATCAAAGCGAGTTTGGCGAATGCATTTCTTTCCTTCTTGGACATTCTGTCATGTTATAGTTACATGATTTATCATTAGAAAATATTATTAAAATTTCCTCAAAAAAAGAAAATATTATTAAAATAAATATATTGAATACTTACATTAATACAAATTTGTATTTTTCAAGTTGAAAAAGGAAGAAAAAAACATGCATAAGACAGACATACCTCTTCAAGTTGAGCCAACAATCCTCCAAGACACGCTTCGCTAATGATCTTTAAGGACTGCTAGTTGGTGTGGCAGCAATAATATCTTGTTAATGAAAAGGTTTATATAAGCATAAATTCTAGTATATATCAAATTAGAATTGTTTTGTCAGAGATATTAAAATTATTTTTCATGTGATAAAAAATTTGCTTCACAATCAAGATTGATAAAAGAAAAGGCTCGCTCTTCTGATGTAGGAGATGAATATGAGGAAAGCTATTCTACAAATTATGAGTAATATTTTTAGTAATATTTTTCTACAAATTATAAAGGTTTTACATATTATGAGTAAAATAACATTTAGTAATACTTTTTTACAAATTATATTGCAACTAAACTTTCATTAAAAGATAAAGTTCAATCCTTATCATGTTTCTGCTAACTAAAATTCATTTATCATGTTACTAATAAATTTTTTTAATATACATTATATTTTTAAACTTTAAATCAATTTCCGTGCAACGCACGTGCATTGCACGTGAAATGCACGGGTTCTAATCTATACCTTCTTGTAATTCCTTATGTGGCCAACCAATTTAGATATTTATAATTGTTTCTGAAGGGGTAAGCAGAGATGAAGAGACTCTTTTGCCAACAATTTATCTAACCAAGTAAAAATTCTCTTAACTTTCTTGGTACTCTGTGGTAATTGCCTCTATTTTAATATCAAGATCTATTAAAACTTGACTTTCTAGTTGAAAGATCCAAAAACTTACAAAATTTGATACATTGATTGTTTTATTTGTAGGTTATCAATATTGAAGCATGCATAATATGTCTGCCACATCTATCCTCTTATTTTTCACTCTTCTTTTCCATGTCTTTACATCTTCAGCAGCACTTACTTGTCCTTTGAATTTTAGCTACCTTGAGACAAAGTCTTTTAGTCTTCCTAAATGTAACAACATATCTCAATTAGGAAACCAAAATTCATGTTGTGATAGTCTCCTTTCCCTTTATGGAATCAGTTTTAGTCAGTATCTCCTCCAAACACAGTTTTTCAAATTGCCTGATCTTGCAACATCAGTATCTTGCTTCCAATGTTTTCAGTCAAAACTTTCTTCTACTTCTGTCCCCATGAGGAATCTTTCCTTGTGTTTTAATCCCACTGATTTTGTAAAAACTCCCAACTCATGTGCTCAAATTGCCTCCTCCATTGATTGGTCAAATAGATTAGGTAATGCATCATTTAATTCAGCCTCAATATGCAAATTCGACCTCTCGGTCACACTTTATTCTGGAGCTTGCCATCTTGACAAACTCAGGATTGTACAACAACTAAAGATGATTGAAGGTAATATGACCCATGGTGGCGATTGCTCATTTCTGACAAAACTTTTCATTCTTGGCATTGTAAATCCGAATGGAACAAGTAACAAAGAGGTAGTTTCTTGTATATTTGATTTATTTATCTTTTTAGCTACCTCTGGCAGGCTAGGTTTTATTTTGATTGATGTACGAAGGATATACAATGGAAACATGTTTCTATTGGCATTTAACTATTAGTGTTTATTTTTACAAAGAGTGGATTTCTAAGGCGTTCTGTTTAGCTACTTAAAATAGGTTGGGGTCCTGTTTTGATTGGTTTATGTAACAAGTAGCTAGTTGTTAA
The DNA here is from genome assembly GCA_001974805.1 of Corchorus capsularis. Classification (NCBI taxonomy): domain Eukaryota; kingdom Viridiplantae; phylum Streptophyta; class Magnoliopsida; order Malvales; family Malvaceae; genus Corchorus; species Corchorus capsularis. The sequence continues at coordinate 17,806 of AWWV01012903.1, forward strand.
TTTGAATCGGTGTATAATGTGTTGGTTGTTTAATTAATTAATCTATCAATTTTGATAGGCTGAAATCTTAAATAGGTCCTCTAACTTTGCCATAAATCTCAAATATGGGCTCGAACTTTAAAAAATGTCAAATAAGGACCCCAACTTTTCGGGAAGACTCAATGAGGTCCATTCTATCAAACTGATTTCCACTTTTCGCTTCAAATTTCGACCATAATAGATGTAATTTTTGTCGATTTTAGGCTAGAGTACCGTCGACATTTAGGAGGGAGATAATTAAGTTTAACCCTACTGTTAATAAGGGTTTTTAACGTAACTAATGTGTTTTTTATTTTTAATATCCTGAATTAAAAGTTATTTTGTATTTTTTTTTATTCTAAGTTAGTTAATTTCCTAAAATCAGAATTATAAAAGCCTATAAAAATTTCTTATTTGTTCACGCAATTTTTTTCTATGGTTTAACTCACGCTCCGTTTGTATTAACAGAATGGACCTATTTGAGCCTTCCCGAAAAGTTGGGGCCCTTATTTGGCCTTTTTTTAAAATTCGTGCCCTTATTTGAGATTTATGAAAAGTTGGGGGACCTATTTGACATTTCAGCTATTTTGATAAATGCTCTCTCATGTTCTCTCCCAAATTCAATCCAATATTGATGATTTTACTATGGGAAATTCCACACAGCCCGAAAAATTTACCCGAATTTTGTCCCCCATGACGTGTCATGGCTAATCATCCTATCTTATGTAGCAAAACTCCACTCAAGTAGTGATGGGACCAGCCTGCTGGATCAACCGTGTAAGAATACGTCATTGGGGACTAAATTTCGGGTAAATTTTTCGGACTGTATAGCAAAACTCTTTTACTATTATCTAGGCTACAAATCATGTCACTTTACTTGAAAACATTTTGAAAGCTATGATCCAGCCCAATATGGTCCATTTAGTTAATGTCCAGTATTTGTCAGATTTGTGCTTAAGTTATGATTCGGCCAAATATGGTCAAGTACAAATTCGGCCCTCACAATTGCCCCAAAACATGTGTGTTGATTTACAAAAGCATGGAATTTGGAATTGAAACTTACCCTCTCAATTTCCAACTTAATCCTTATTAACTCAATATAAGCATGTAATTAAAGCCCACTTAGCTTCTTTAATTTAATTTAACTAGAACTTCTCGACCGCGCTTCGCGTGCGGTCGTTTTATTTTATAAGTTCTTTGAAGAAAATTTAGTTTAGAAAAGAAAGTCATGAGTTATTATGTAATACTACTAATCAAAGATGATGAGAGTCAATTTTGCTAACTATTGTTTTTAAGTATTTCATTTTATTGTCATTGATCTTTCTTTAATTGTTATATATCACATTTTGTTTTATCTTATGTATTCATATATTTTTTTGGAAAATTATTCAATACACCGTCAGTGAAGTTTAGCAGATTGCACATGCGGGTCCTGAAGGGTGACATCTGTCATCTAGGGACTAGATTGAAATATTTAAAACTCAATTAATGCAAAAAATGGACATGTGTCAACTCCACAACCCGCTTGTGGAGTCCAAAATTTACACCGCAGGTATATCAAATAATTACCCATATTTTTTTTTGAAACATATAAGAATCCAAAACATGAATAATTATGAGTCAAAAGGGGATAGTCGTTTTGGTAAAAAAAAAAGTCTTCCATTTCTCCCCTCTAATTAATTCGATTTAAGATATTATCATTGACATTCATTGAATTGTATATGAAATGGGATGAATGACTTTTAATTTTCCCAAACTATAATTAATTTATTATTATAGTGTATAATTAATCTGTTAAATTAAATAGATTATAAATAAATAGGAAAAAGGTGCCAAAAAATAAATAGGAAAAAGGCTTTTAATTCAATAACCGGGACCCACAATTGAAATTTAACATACTAATAATACACAAAAAATTACATATTGAATAAACACAAACATAATGAACAAAGCATTAGAAAATTAACAATTAATAGGTTCATAAGATTAATAGTATTTATTTATTTATTTATTTATAATGGAACAAAACTTTTAGTCCATTTTCTTGAGCGCTTGTCAAAACCTTTTCGTCTTCCAATCTTGATCTGCTTCATCAAGATAATCCTCCTTCAAGTCATGGCTCATGGATTTTGCCCCCACTTGAGCTTGAAGACACCTTATTTTAGCTTTTGCCCATTTTCTTTTAAATTACTTGGTTTCCTCTAATTTCTTTTGGCTACCTTGTTTTCTTTATTTCTTTGGGTCATTCATTTTTGTTGAGTATACCCCAATTGCCTAGCTAAAAGGCTCAAAAGAGCCAAGCCCAAGGTGTACAAGACAAGGCCCTGCGGGCAGCTATGGGCCGGACGGCCAAGGAGAGCCCAATAAGGCTAAGGCCCATCAAACATGCCTCACAAATCCCAATGCCACACGCTTCGGGTATAAAGAGGATAAACACGCGGACCCGCGACCCGACTGCACACACGTGCGGAGGTAACCGACTTATATTCCCTATAAATACCCTAGTATTGCCCCATTTGGAGGTATGACTTCATTACCTACTACTTTATTACTCTGATCTCTGAATATTCTTTACCTAAGAAGGTAACTAACTTAAGCATCGGAGTGCTAACGCAGGGCATCCCCCTGCCACTCAGTTGTTTACTGTTTTGCAGACTACTTTCCTCGGAATCAATGCACTTAGTAGAACCAAGTCCGGTTGTGAGTCCGGTTGTGAGTCCAAATAGGCCTCAACCAAGTCTCAGTATTATATTTTTCCTCCAGAGCATCAAAGTCTTTCTTTAGTGTCTCATGTGTATTCTTCAGACTATCCAGCTCGGCATCAACGGTTGCGCGAAGAGTTACCTGTTCCTTGTAATGTCTCTCCCACTCTTTCTTTTGCTCCCTAACCACCTTGAAAACGGCAGTAATCACATTCTTAGAAGTCCCCGCCCTGGCAGCCTGATCCTTGGTAATCTTGATCACTTCTTATTTAGACTGAAGATGCACGGCATGGCGTTTAAACTCAGAGCGGGCATAGGCCATGGCCTGCATCACAATAAAAACAAAGACAAAATGTTAAGATCAACTAAAAGCTTCAACGAGCAAAATAACAAGTTAAATGTATAGCCTTACGTGACATTGGATGGTATAGATAATGGCTTGTCGCTCAAACTCTTGCAGAGACTCGAAAACTTCAATGTCGGTGTTGTTGGCAAAATTGAGCCCATTCGCTATCATAGCTGATAACAAATCAGGAAGAGAAGGCTTATCACCACGTCGCTCGACCTCGGTGTTATCCCACTTACCAAAAGATCCACTCAACAGCGAAGCAAAATAGCCCTGGCCACTAGCGACGACCGGGAGATTCGTACGAGCAGGAGGAAGAGCAACAGTCGACGTCCCAACAACAGAAGGATCCTGGGCAACCCCCTACCACGACCAGCAGCGGAAACATTACCACGGCCGTGCGGCGGAGTGCCACGACCCTGGGAACCACGCCCCTGATTTCCGGTAGCAGGAGCATTGGACCCACCTCGCCCGTGAGAGGTTGGTAGCGGAGCCGTGCGACCCTGACCTTGACTTTGAGTTTCAGCTCTCCCACTCGTAGGAGCGATGGTCCCTACAGCAATCCTATGTCTCTTAGACGTAACTGTCATCCAGGCCGAAGGATTGACCTCCCTAGCAGGCCTTTTTCCAAACATTTTGGCATAAACTTAACATATGATGGCAGAAGAAACATCAACAGTATCTGGCTGTACGACAAGACCAGCTTGACCTACCTCCTCTTGTTCACCAACAAAAGCAAACACGAAGGTTATGATATCAATGAAAAAGGGAAGGCTAAAACGCGGAGCAGCTTGCGGGAACACCACCCCAGTCGAACGACGGAACCTAAAAGAAACAAATTCAAGAAAAACAGAAACTTGAAAAAGCAACCATCAGGAGCCGTCAAGCCTGGAATGTTCGACGTAGGATCGAGCCCCTTGCTCCGCATATAATCAGCATGGAGAGCTTTGAGCACCATGAGACCCTTACCAGCCCTAGGACCCATAGGTGCAGCTGCCTCAGAGACCGCAGGTGCAACCCCCTCAAGCACAGAGGACATTTCATCTCCACCCTCCTCTTCTTCATCCTCGTCACTTTGGCCGATCGGCCCAGGAGGAGTCTCAGGGACATAGGGCTGGTGTGGTTGATCGGTCGTTGATCAAATCACAAGATAAATTCCCCACAAACCAATAACATATAGATTAACTACTTAGCTAGGGCAAGTAGGGGTCGAATCCACAGGGAAGGTACGAATCAAAGTTAAATCTTACAAAAGAAATTCTAACCTAGAAAAGATATTTTTAGATTTTTATAATTGAAATTGAAAACAAATAAATAATTAACTAGTAGACAATTAAAGAAAATCAAGTGATAAAAGCATACTTCTTCTCCTTTAGGTAACTACTTTGATCAAGTGAATCATGGATCATAGACACTAAACATAAATTTGGCTAAGATTGCAATCAATTAAGAATCATAAATTACTCCAAATCGGTATATAGCCTAAGACGTAGACATCAACTTTCATTGAAACAAAGTAATCCTCTTAACATCTTAAACAACTCCATTTGAATAATTGGTATAGGAACAGACGTGATGCTAATTCCAACATGCTAAAAAGATTAACCTGTATCTCACTGACAATTAACCTCAAATGTTATAATCTATGGTTTCATCCCTTCATATAACAAGCATTAAGTTTTATTAATCCACATGCATGATACATCTATACCAAACTTGCCTACGTCAATTTCCATCTCGGCCTAAAGATTTCAACAAGGTTTGATATCCCATTGAACCTAGGACTCCTAGCATTCAATTGTTACTTGGACCAACTTTAACTTGACTCAAGCTACTTGAATCTAACTATAACATTCATAAATCTCAAGATATGTTGCGCACCAAATCAATCAAAGTATGAACACATAAGATGAAGCATAGAGATGAGAAACATATTCAAACGGAAAAAACTCAAATTATTAAGAACAAAAGTCTCACCAATAATTCATTGATCAAAAGTACCTAAGGAAAAGAAGTATAAAGATTTAGCTACTCATGGATTGCAAGCAATCCATGAGAGACTTACAATGCTTGAGGCTGGCGGCTGCCTCTCCTCTTCCTATCACAAATCCTAGAGCTAGGGTTAATTAGGTTGATGTTGTAAGTTGGCTAGGGTTTTAGACTAAAGAGCAGTAGCGGAACCAGCGGGGGGGCAGCAGGGG
>AWWV01012904.1:0-61947 GCA_001974805.1 Corchorus capsularis
CCCCCCCCCCCTTCTCCCCACATTTAGATATATGTATTATGTAATGTAATGTAATCTAATGGATTTTGTAACTTTTTTTTAATATCAGTATATATATATATATAACAATATTAATAGTTTTCTTTTAAAAAATATATTAATAGTTGGCCCATGAGCAATTCTTATTTGGATTTATTTAAATTTACCCATATATACTTATATATATTCATCCTTTTGTACCCTAAATTATTATAAATCCTTTTTATTTTACATATTAGCAGTTATAAGTTGTCAATTCAAAAAAAAATTTTGGTTTAAAAAAATGCTCAAAAGACAACATCATCTAATTTAGAAGATGGGAGGGTACAATTCAAATAAAAACTTGTTTTAATCTATGTATTTGTTTTTGTATAATTTTCTTTTCATTCAGAAGAAATATTATCCTTTATACATGGCCCCCCTCTCGAAAATTCTGGTTCCGCCCCTGCTAAAGAGGGTACTTATAGAGGGTGGCTTAGGGTTAATTTAGAGCTAAATAAACCCTAAGGACGTGCTGGGCTGCTCTCCAAGTCTTCAAGCTAGTCCAAATAATAATTTGGGCTTAATTGGATCAATCCCGCATAAAAGGCCCATGTGTTTGCTGGTGGCATGTCTCGACTAGCGCTGGGCGCCCATGTGCTATGCTTGGCGCCCCATGTGGTTTGCCTCGCGACCCATGCACTCCAGTGCTATGACACATCTTGACATATCTTCTTGCCTTGAAATTCAACTTTGCTCCTTTGCTTCAAACTCTTGAAAATCAATCTTATGATGATAAAATTGACTCTTCTAGCTCTTCAATCACGAACATATTGGCTCCACTCTTCATCCAAATTGTCCTTGGAAAATATTTGTGTAAATAATCATCCAAAAAGGCTCCAAAAAGGTACAAAAATGGTGATTTTGCACTTTTCTTCACTTTAACACCTATAAACACAAATATACCAAATATAAGGCATAATCAAGCATAAAATACCCTAAAAGCATAGGAAAATGACCATAAAAAGATGCATAATTTTGGTCCGATTAGTGGTCGTGCGCCCTGCTCACTTACCAAAACACCACCCTTCCATTCCTTCGCAACGTACTTAATAGCCTCTCTATTAGGCAAGTAAACAAGACCATGTTCCCCAACGTTGTTGACAATAACAAGTTCGTCACCAAAGGGTAAGGGGGAAATAGGAGCGAGTTGAGGCGCAGCGATTTCTTTCTTGGGCATCTAGTAGGCAGCGGAGATAACCCACTCAGAAACAATCGAGTCCTATTAAACAAGATAGGAATGCTGTGCTCTAAGCGTTTCAAGTACTTGACTTGGAGCTTCATCTCCTCATTCAAAACCAGTTTCTTCTTATAATTCAAACGACTGATGGTCTTAGATTCATGCAACACCCACTCAGTCTGAAAACCCCATTGCCAAATCAGGATGTATTTCAACAGCAAAAAAATACGGCTTCCAATTATGCCGAGTTGTAGACCCAGCTAAAGTACTGGATCCAACCCTGTTTTTCAAGGAATACCAACATTTCCCCTTCTTGGAGATCTTAAAACAATCCCTTATCACGTCAACCTCAGGCTTCCATCCCTGATATATACAAGACTGGATGTACGCCATCAACATTTGAATAGTATTTGGGAGAAACTGAGTAAGGGCCACTCCGTAATAGTTCGTGATTTCCACAAAGAAGGGATGAGCAGGCAGCCGGAAACCATCTTCGAAAAACAGCCTGGGAAAAATGATCCGTCGTCCGCCCCGAGAAATGCTGTACGGCCACTCATCTTTAGTGGCGTACGATGGCTTGTACCTATTGGCGTGACAGACCAGCGTGACAACAAGTCCAGCGGAGATGACCCCTATGGCGCTCGTAGTCGGCCGCACTTGATAAGTACCCGGAGGACAAGTTTAAACAGTCAGTGAATTCCCTACGGCACATCGCCTCGTATTCACTGTAAGTTGGGTCGGCTTGAATTACCCAACTATCACCGCTAATGTTCCCAGAAAAAGCTGCTGATGCCGTAAGAACGCCATTGCCCGCAATAATCTCCGCCGGACACATCCTGATCGTGTCGTCTATGACCATAAAAATAATCCCCACAATTAACTAACTACAATAGCTAGGGCAAGTAGGGGTCGAATCCCACAGAGAAGGTTTATGTGATGAACAATAAAAAGATAGAAAGATCTTTTCCAAAAATCGATTAGAAAACAGGGGATTGTGAAAATCAATTATAAAGAAAACAATTAAACTAAAAATAAAGCAAAGCAAATCTAAATCTAAGCAGATTAATAAAGCAAATTAATAAAGCAAACAATAATTAAAAAGCATACTTCTTCACCAGTGGTATCCTTCAATCAAATTAACTATGAATCCTCGATTTAAAAGGTGAATTTCGCATCTTATTCTTGACTGACAACTGATATAGGTTTCCCAACATGTATTTTAGATAAGAGGCCGATTAAAGCTGCAGTTATCCCTATTATTCCTTCAATGATCGATTACTTTCTTAGGGCTTAAAGATCACTTGAGAACAAAGCATTAAGAACAGTTAATTTACACACATGCCTATAAATAGAACCATACGAAAAGAAATTTCTCGCCCTCCGGTAGACAAATACCCATTAAGCAGCGATTAAACAAACCTAATTTGCTACATACAATCAAACTTGAGTGATTAATTCTAAGCATGATCTAGCCATAGATCTTCCTCTTACATCCTTAGTGGCCACATAATTCAGATAAGATTCAGAATCATAAAATTAAAACAGGGTTTTGACCACTATCATCAAGAACTTAACACAAAATTATAAGTATAGAAATCTCACCATAATCAATTGATTGAATTCACCAAAGGATCAGAAGTATTAAGGATTTAGCTACTCATGAATTTAGGAAAATCCATGAGAGGTATAAGAATACTTACAGGACTAGGAGAGGCGGAATCTCCCCTTTGAAACCCTAGGGACGTCGCACCCTCTATTGCTAGAGAGGGTGTCGACTTCTCCCTCTTCTAAAACTAGAGAAAAACCTAAAAACTAAAGAAAGGAAGAAAAAGAGAATTATCTAAAATTTGTGATGTGTAGAATTGTGTAAGTGTGTGATTTGTGATACAGGAGGTGGCTATTTATAGTGGAGAATAAGGGGTAGGACGGTTTAGCCTTTTCTTGGTCTCCAAGTAGGATTAGGTGTCCTCCTAGAGTAAAATCCAAGTCAAAAGAGGACTCTAGAATTTTCTGGAATTTGGCAGCAACTTTGACGTCGATTTCGGGCTTGAAGATGGCAGATCTGGGCTTTGCACTTCAAAAGAAAGTTGTAGAGCTCGGAGTTAGCTTTCCAATGAGTACTCATGGGCTTAAAACGGACATCTGAGCAGAAAGTTATGGTCTTTCTACGAAGACTGCGCTGAAACCGGGATAATATCGCAAATCTACGGGATTATTGCGGGATTTGGATATTCTTTTGGATATTAGGCCTATTAATTGGGATTTAAACTTCAATTATAGGTTTATATGGGCTGAGTATATTCCCATATAAATAATCCAAAAATCCTCATATTCAGGGCTTCATCTGGGCTTGTCTTCAATCCTTAACAAATTAAGCTCCAAATCTTCAATTCTTTCTTCTTCAAATAATTCTTCAAATCTTCCAAATATCTTCAATCACGAACTTCGCATCTTCAAATCTTCATTCCAAATGGCTAAATCCATAGTTGAGTAAAAAGTCTCCAAAATAGCTCCAAAAAGAGTGAAAAACAATAAGTTTTCACTTTTCTTGTCTTCAGGACCTAAAAACACAAATACTAACAAAATAGGGTAAAAACACATAAAAATAGCAAAAAGTATATAAAAATAGCTATAAAAATATGCATAATTTGAGCTCGATCACACCCAAACACCACGATCTGAAGGCACTGCCACATCCTCCTTATCAAACTCATCCTCCGCCGACGTGCCTTCAATAGGATGAGGCATCCTAATGACTTCAAACAGGACCCGAAACCTCCATACCCAAATCCTCGAGATTCCCAAAGATCCCATTCTCTTCTCCCTCACCCTCACCCCTACTTCCACTTGCGGAAGCGGAAGGGTGGTATGACTCGTCGTCAGACATTCTTGACAAAAGGGTTAGATCCAAATAAAACACACAAAAATTCCAAATTTCAACACAAACTTACCGAAAGTAGTACTCTCAACGCTCAAAAGACTAGACCCACACTGAAAACCTTCAAGATCTGGAGGGACAAACGAACCAAGGGATGAGTCCGAACCGCGGTTACTCCGGTGTAAAACAGACGATGTTGAAGCGGAGGAAAAGGAAGACGAAGAGGATTCTCGACGAGGAAGATTACTCAAGCGGTCGCTGCTAATTACTTGGTCGGCGGAGCAATCACTCGGACCAAGGAACTGGAATCGCCTGAACTCGCCACCGGAAAAACTAGAACTCGCCGGAGAAGACGATGACAGTAGGGAAACCAAAATAAACAGTAAAAAATATCAAGAAATGGCGGCGGAACTAATAAAATAAACGGAAGTCAGCAATTTTCAGTAAAGTGGTCCCGAAGATGGGAAAAATTTGGAAAGATTTGAAACTTTTAAGGAAAGAGAAAAGGAAACAAGAAGAATATCCTTTGACTTCAGATAAAAATGGCGAAAAGGACAACGAAGAAGAATATATATAGGGGAAAGAGAAAGGAAGGAGTAGGAAAATGAAAAGACATTCCCTCTCGAAAATAGGCGAAAATTGAAGACACCCAGTGAATGGCTGACACGTGGCATAACCCCAAGAATCGCGCCTTTTGAAACAGCCTTTTCAAAATTCAAAAATGAATCGTCAGAAACTGAAAGGACGCGACAGCTGCATCACATCAATCACCAGCTTGAAAAAGTTTCTCCAAGTCGTACGGCCACAGAGCACTCTGTTAACTAAGATGAGTGGACCTTTCCCGATACAGCCAAATACCAAAACATACAAGTATCAAAAGTCGTACGACGAAGCCAAACGGCAGAGCTGTCATAGGATACTCCAAGACAGCAAAAGTAAGGGAAAACGCACAGAACGCGAAGTTCCATGCCGCACGGCCTGCATATATACAGAGGAGCACAATCTGTTAGGCCGCACGGCCTATACGATACAAAAACAGAATGAGTCAAAAACTTGAGACTATTCACCAGGGCTAGTCGTACGGCTCGTAGCACTTTAATAAGCCCAAGAGTCTTCGACGCCACATACTTAAATCCCAAAATTAAAAAGCATTGTCCCAAAGGCATTCTTCGACAGCAAAGCAAAGCGGGATATAAAAAACAGCAGGTCGCGCAGCCAGCTGAAAAGACGCACAAAGCATCGGGCCAGACGGCCCCAAGTATACACGAATCACCAAGCCGTACGGTTGCGATACTCAAAACGGGCATCCCCCACAAAGCGCATGAAGCCTTTGATTGCTAAACTCAACGTTCGCGCCGCACGGCTAGAAACAAACATTTCTTTGCAATAAGTTACAGTTAAAGGGGAACAGGCTACTTATCAAAAAAAATAAAGGGAGAAGGAAATGGAAAACAAGTCAATCTATTCATATGATTCCGAAACATAGCTCAAAGAGTCCTTATGATGAACAGTTACAACTTCAGTAACATAGCTAAAACTTAAAGATTTACAAAATTTGGCCATTCTACCTAATCCGTGACCATCATTGATAGTAACTATTTCACAAAAGAGAATAGAATACATAAAGAAATCCTGAGATAATGGGCTCTCAATCCTACTCCTGATACTCTGAAAGCTTCTCCAGTGAGGGTTTGAAATGAAGAGTCACCTCCCGTCGAGATACGCTGATGATTTCCCCCTCCACATTGGCAAACTCCCACAAAAACCATATCCTTCCTGAAAAACCATCAAGGTCGATAGTGCAAGCCCTATCAAAGCCCAGCTCTTCCTTAATGGCGTCTGCCCTTTCTCCTGAAACACTGGTTTCGGTAACAATAAAAAGGTCTAGCTCATGATCATCCCTCAGCTGCACGACGTTATTATCATTAAAAGCAGGATTCACCGCCCCTCTTGCATTATAAACAACAACTCTCATAGGCGCATGGAGATTAGCGTGTGAAGCCCATGTGCGACAAAGCAGCCAATGTGATCTTTCCTCGACGGTCGCCTCATCGTCGTCCGGCACAGCTTGGAATCGTAGTCGATGCTTCATTATCCCTATTGCTGGTATCGCCCAGCATTGGGCCTCAACCGTCAGACACTGGATATCCGCCCCTTCTACGGTGGCGACGCGGAGCCGCGCACCGTTATTTGTCATAATTCTGGCAGGACCGTCGTGTGCTAAGAGCAACGCCAGACTCACCCCGGGAAGCTCCTCGATGGCGAGTGGCAATTCTCTTGGAACTCAGTGCATCAAACCCCGCACCATAAGCTCTTCAACTATCTCAGTCTGTTGTAAAAAATCTATAACTTCCGCCTCATCCGGTAAGAAACTCCCTCATTCCCAACCAAGCAATGAGATATCGCGCCGTATCTGGATTACCCTGGCCTATTTTACCAATGAATGTAAGACATAAAGCTCTCATCATTGGATCCATTGGAAGGTAGTGCCTATTAGGATGAACGATCCCTGTAATACCTTCAAGGATCCTAATGACTTTAACAAGATCATCGGTGAATTCGATCTCCGACAGCGGCGGCAAGTTATCCATCATAGTAATTACAGAGAAGACGGCGAGAAGATTAAGAAAAGAAGAACCAAAGAAAGAAAACCACTAAAACGATAAAACCTTGAAAATGACATCAAGGAAGAAGGTGCAGCTATTTATAGAAGTCTAAGTGGCGAACAATTTCGGATTTCAAAATTCAAACACCCTATCTTTTCCCTCTCAAATTCCCGAAGTTCAAGGCGTCCGTTACAGGTGTCAAAACCCTGACATTTCGAAATTTAAATCCCGCCATTTACGTAAAAAAAATGATGGTGAAAATGATGACATTAAATTTCAACTCAAGCCCATCGACAAAGAGCATCCCTCCACTGTCTTAAAACGGTGTCAACATTAGAAACACCTAGGCGTACGACCCCATCGGCAATAAATATGAAACCCCTTAGGCCGGTAGGCCTAACATAAGAGGAAATTGGCCTATACACGGCCCAGAAAAAACAGCTACTAGCTAAGTCGTACAGCATAAGGCGACCATGATAATGCTAGCACCATAAAGGTGTCCATCCAAGCTTCCACCAGAATAAGAAGCTCAATCCGTTAACAAATTAAATTGACGGCCCAGAAGAAGAGTTAGCACTCCCACCCTCCCGCCCAGTGTGCACATGTTGGAAGCCGTTCGTCCGGTCACTTTATAACCACCCTTACACCTGGGGGGCAATTGTTGAGTATACCCTAATTGCCTAGCTAAAAGGCTCAAAAGAGCCAAGCCCAAGGTGTACAAGACAAGGCCCTACAGGCTGCTATGGGCCGGATGGTCAAGGAGAGCCTAATAAGGCTAAGGCCCATCAAACAGGCCTCACAAATCCCAATGCCACACGCTTCGGGTCTAAAGCGGATAAACACGCGGACCCGCGACTTGGCTGCGCACACGTGCGGAGGTAACCGACTTATATTCCCTATAAATACCCTAGTATTGCCCCATTTGGAGGTATGATTTCACTACCTACTACTTTATTACTCTTAGGGCTGCAAATGAACATGATGTTCGATGAACGGCTCGTGAACAAGCTCGGTTAAAGCTCGTTTATGTTCGTTTATTCCAAATAAACGAGTCTGAACAAAATTTTAGGGTTTGTTTAATAAACGAACCAAGCTTGAACAATGAGTGTTTAGTTCGTTTATGTTCGCGAACATGTTCGATAAATGTTCATTTATTAGCTCGTTTATTGTTCGTTTAAATACTCGTTTAAAATTCATTTATAATTCATTAAGATTAAAAAATATATTATTATATCCATTTAAAATCATTTATGTGTTTGTTTGTTTAGTTATGGCTTGTTTATTGTTTAGCTAAGTTGTTCAAAACAACTTTTATTTTATTGATAAATTAATATATGTTCGTGAACGTGTTCAATTAGTGTTCATGAACCCGTTTGTTCATTGTTCACGAACAAGAACATTTAACCGAGCCGAACATAAATGAACATGAACATTGCATTTTATAAACGAGCCGAGCTTGAACGAGCCTCATAAAATTTAAACGAACACGAACAGAGCTTGAACAAGGCAAAATGTTCGCGAACATGACTGAGTTCGTGTTCAAGCTCGTTCGAGCTCGGCTCGTTTGCAGCCCTACCTAAGAAGATAACTGACTTATACATCGGAGTGGTAACGCAGGGCATCCCCATGCCACTCAGGTGTTTACTGTTTTGCATTGCAGACTACTTTCCTCGGAATCAGTGCACTTATTAGTAAAACCAAGTCCGATTGTGAGTCCAAATAGGCCTCAACAATTTTTTAGCACTTTAGTTAATTCCCATCTCTTCTTTGTGGTTCACTTTCCCAATCATGGTACTGTATAAACTATAACTGTATAAACTATAACTGAGCTTTGATATGTTACTACATAGGACTTGAAACTTAGCTAATGTTTCTCAGATATGCGTAATGATTTCCCATGCATGTGCAAAGGCACTGATTAAGCCTATTGGATTTAGATCCATGCTCCTAGAACTCACTAGTAAAGGCATGACCCTGACACTTTTTAGACGAGTTCGAACCAACTTCCCTGAACTGAGTCATAAGATACGACTTGAATTAGCAGTAATATAGTCTATGTTTCCATGTCGAACAAAGGTTTATTAAACTTTAAACATCCCATAGAAGGCAAAAAAACATTCAGAAAAGTGGTTTATTTTCCTTTTTCAATGTGTTTTGCAGGAATCACTTGAAAAAAAAATTCATAGGTACCAACCAATACTCAATTTACAAAACTTCCAGCAGCAATAACTGACGTGTAAATCTGTTTTCTTAGTAACAAATGGTGCAAAGAAGCAATGTTGCTGAACGAAGCATCGGTAGAAAGAAGCCTCCAGATCAGTATAAGCAACCTAAATTGCCGAGTGAGCCGCTGTTTTAGGAGCAAAAATGTACATGTGACAGTCATGAGAGGCAACTTTAGCACCAAATGACGATACAGCATTGTCGGTAAGATCTTTGTGCTGCAAGCAATACAGATAGATAGGTAAGCATGAAGTTGCCAAGTGGATATTTCTATGAAGCAAAGAATATGCCAAACAGAACTCAGTCAAATTTTCCACCAATTGTATCAGATGAATGTTCAATGGAATTAAACAGTTCCAATTCAGTGGTGTTTGAACAATCTAACCACCTGAGCAAGTCAATTTGCACAAGTCGGAAAAATAAAATGAAGTCTAGGAAGCCGAAGCAGAGTGTTGGTCTAAAGTCTAAACTATAGTTTGCAACCCAACCATAATGACAAACTCAGCTTAAGTGTCATCGTTTTCTTAAAGACAGGGCCATAAAAAGGAAAATTAACAGGCCCTAGAAGGAATTAAGGTGTTCCTCTCTGTTTGACCTGGAAAGGGGTGGGTTTGGGAGACAAAGGTCTTTCATAACCTTTCTTTAAAGACCCACAGACTTTATGTCCTATAGCTAATACCTCATAAAAGGCTTAATCCAGGATTTCAATGCCAATCTAAGTACAAGCTGAAAACCCAGTGTGGGTCAGTTTACTTACCTGCCACAAATCTCTCACTGAGACACTGGTGCTGGATTCAAGACCAAGTGCCTCCCACTTAGCTGTTATAGTTGCAGCTTTTGAGCATCGATTCCACAAAGCAACTACCAAGCGATTTCCAGACAAAGGCCCTGCCCAAACCTGTAAATCAATTGTAAATCAAGTTAACAGATATTTTATAGCATAAGGTTAGCCTCTCTTGCAAGTCCAAACAATGTAATACACTATACAGTTGACTGCTCAGGTCATAAGTCATAATCAATATGGGATATTATCATCTACTACAAGAAAAATTCCATATTATTTGAGGACTCAATCCTACCTTGCAATTGAGTCCTTTCCTTTTCATTTGTTTATTTGTTTTTATTTTATCTCTGTACCCAGCCGAAAAAAAAAAAAGACCGTCATGAGACCCAGTTACAATTTGTTAGTTTATGATTAAGGAAAGCCATATTTTGGAGTGCAGTTGGTAACCATCCTTTTCTGTAATCCAATGTTTTACCTTTTCCATGGAAAATGTTCAAATAAATTATCATGCTTAGATAGCAACTTAAGCAAGCTGTAAGATCACCTGAAGGCAGTTGTCTTCTCCGGAAACATAAACTTTCCTTCCCTGAACCCCTAGTGAGTCTGCAAAAGGAAATAACATCCATATGCACTTAGTGTCCGTAATAAATATAAATTCATTATCATTGGACCAACAAAGAATAACAGAGCTGAATCGTACTTTTGGAAAAGAAATGCTAGGTGGAATAGTGACAGGGGAAGTGAGCAAAATATAAATAAAGAATTTCACCTTGGTTTACAGCAATAACCTCCTTATTGCTTAGTATCTCAAAGGTTTCATCAGTTATGTTTCTTACATCACATCCAATCAAAAGAGGGGCCTGCACATAAAGGATAGTTTTCAATGAACTAAAGGAGCCACAGGACCATATTTGTAGAAGATATGTTCTATGCTCTCAATCATGCAAATTCGAAGCAAATCTCTCCAATGTATAGATAATAAAAAGCATATTTATAGGATAAAACAGAAAGATACTGTTCTATCATTGTATCTTGTCAGATGAACACTATAAATAAAGTCCATTCCAGGCAGTTGCAATAATCTTGCCTGAACATGGCTGAGCAAAGGTAATATAGAAGTAGTTTATTTCTTGGCACTAACTGTGTTAATGTTAGCAAAGATTTAAAAATCTGGGTAATTTGGAATGGCTACACGAGATTGTATTTGTAGCCATTCAGCTTAATCTAGAACATACCTCTATCAAAGTAATATTAATTAAATTTATAAGAAAAATTCCAGGCACAACCCATTCAGCCAGATGGAATAGTAGATATGTATAAAAAGCAAGATAAGGGATAATGAAAAGGAAAAAAAAAAAAAGAGACCTTCATCAAAGCCCAAATGCTAAAATGAGCACGGTATTCCTGATAAGTCATGCCTCCATTTCCAACTTCAAGCATATCAGGATCTGCCCAAACACGAAAAATGGGAGTTAAATTGCCACAGCTTCACACAAGAATTTCAGTTCTTTAACAAATAACAAATTTATGTGAAATAAGACATTTTTACCATTCCATCCACCAGGTCCCGCATAGGAAGCCCACTTGTCATTCAGATCAGCTATTGTAGTCATGCTAAACAACAGGGCCAGAAAAAAGCACATCAATTAATGCAAGTATAACATGTTTCTTTTTCATCATGAACTAGATAGAAAAACTTGCGGTCATCTATTATAGCCAAACCACTTCAGTTTTCGTGCTTCCGAAGTGGTAATAAGGGGAGGATGGGGGTGGGGATGCAGGTAGGGGGAGCACAAGTATTATCGTTTATCACATTGCAAACTCTTCAACTCCTGTTCACCACCCAACCAAAAAGAGTTGGATTCCGTATCAAGCACATTATGCCAGAATGTAAAGATAAATTGTTTCCACAAAACACAACGCCAGAATGTAAAGTTGAATAATTCAGACTTCATTTGTTTCCATTTATATACTCTTCTTACATCCATCTATCCCCTTATGATCCATAATTGATTGATACTGGTCTCAACCTCTCAATTTTTATGGAATAAGAACATTATCCTATAGATTCATTAGTTTCTATAGTTTTGACTCTCATACTGAAGGTTAATGCTAATTGGAAAATAAGAAGATGGTGATATTAACTACCAGATATGTTCTCCCCTCATCATTTAGCAATAGCAGTCAATCATTTCAAATATTATCCTGCAAGTTGAAGCTAAAGACATATCACCACAACCACAATCCTGCCCCCAATTTCCCATAAAAAGATAGTACCATCTAGTTTTCACATCCCCACATCAAGTGTAGTAACTAGTAACAAAAGACTTGCATTCAAACTTCTAAAGCAACAAAAGAGCCATCTAAGGAGGTTTTTCCTTAATTTTGTCCAATTATTATTATTAGAGCTAGCCAAGGGAGTTGGCTAAGCTCTTTAGTGTGTGATGTTGGCATGTTGAACACTCATACAAGAGAAAATTCAATTCACTGCACTAATCACTGTTCACTTCAGTCAAAATTCAAGAATTCTAACCTTGCCCATGTGTCATTAATGTCATCTGTAGTACGCCAGCTATTACCAACTCCACGAGCCCATAAGGCAGGGTCTTCAACACCCCTGTCAAAACCAAAATAAAAGAACATATAGTCCATAGTTGATCCCAAGTTTGTGACAAATTGTGCAGGACAATTATGCAAATAGATCATGGAATTTAATTACCATTCACAAAGAGAATAGAAAATTGTTCGGCCAGTAGCATTTAGAGCATCACGCATTGGAGGATATCTGAAATTATGGTACCAAAATTAGTGAATCAAAGCAAAGCAATAATAATTCTTTGAGTAATTGAAATGAAGAGAAAGTATAACCTTTTCTTTGGGTCAATACCCAAGTTGAAACAGTTATCATACTTCAGATAATCTACTTCCTGGTACAAAATACAAAAACCATAAAATAGACATTTTAGATCATTTCTGAAGAGAAATTCACACTTAAAACTGTATTCGCACCGCATCATTTCTTAAATTCTTTTAGGCCAAAGATTTAATTGTAAAGACAGGCAGCACATCTCATCATTACAAAGTTCATTTTACAAGTGATCTTAAACATAGGAGCCTAAATGTACCAAACTTTTAGTTTTGTAAGAGATGGAACGGTTAAGTTTTAAAGTAATTATACTAATGTCCAACATAAAAAATGACTATATTATTTGTCCTGGGATGACTTCATTCTCCAGGATGGATTTATATTCATACGCAAGAACAGAATGCTTGTTCAAAAATGGTTCCAATGGGCACCCAAATACTCTCCACCAAACTCTCAAATACTTTATTAGACTTCTAATTAATTTAAGCTTGACATAAAGAAAACTAACCCAGGATGCAAACAGCTCTGCATCATCAACTTCATGAAAAAGTGATCCGGGTCGAACTTGACAGGTAAATGCCCTGCAACATGCAGCGGGATTAGTCAGAAAAAGCAAGAATTTAACAGATTTGATGCAAAGATAGATAACTGTCTCATTGTCACTCTAACTTAAGTTATTTTGCACAGGTATTAGAAGTCCATCCTACCCAGCATCGGAATAAATACCAAGCTTGAGGCCTTTCCCATGAACATAATCAGCAAGAGCTTTGATTCCTGATGGGAAAGTCTTCGGATCAGGAACCAATTGACCCTGCATGGTAAAACAAAGGCGGGAAAAAGGTTTAGTTGGACAACGACGTTAGAACTTCAACCAGGTGTATAGTTTCCTAACATCCAAAATGCTTTTGTCCATCATCTTTCTATTGTGTCAATACTACGTTTGCACATTCAAGCCATAGACCATAACAACATATAAACCTCAAGATAGACCCTATATTTGTCAGAGACAAGTTTTATGTCCATCAACAAATATAAATTTACTAACTAGGAAATGTATATAGTTACTCCATAAATTGAACTATAAATGCTTGGCCAAATAAAATTACAGCAAGTTTTTGATAGGTAAGGCTTATGAAAGGCAAATAGCCAGAGTTACAATTTCTCTGAAAGCAGGAAGATTGACTCACCTCTGAATCTCGACTGGCAGCAGACCAGCAATCATCTGCATCCAGTAAAATTAAATAAGTCCCAAATAGGAAAAAATGAAGTTAAGAGTTAAGACCAATACATACACATGTCAGAAGAATACCTATATTGACATACACATAACCTAAATCAGCCAAGCCTGTCGATACAAGCGCATCCGCTGTCAATGGTAATATCGAAGTCAGTATTTCCAATGAATTTTAATAAAAAAAGAAGAAGGAAACTTCAATAGTTATTAAATGACTTTACAAATAGCAATCTAATGGATGAGGAAAAAAAAAACTGTGACTTAATGACCGGATTGATATTTACAACTCCTTCTTTTAGTTTGCAACAAAGGTTACTAACGAGAGGGCTATTTGTTGTGCATTAGAGAGCCACTTTCATGAAAAAACATAATTGGGGAACACATCAAGCTATATGTCTTAACTCACAGGGTTGAATAGTAAAGATGGAAAAAAAAGAAACAAAATGTTGATGTGTTTATTCGAAAAACTATAACCAATAAAAATCTCATTTTTTATGTGGAATTAAAGGATAAGCTGCCATATTATTTGAATTTTTGAAATAGCAAGAGAAACATAACATATCACTTCTTTTGACCTGAATCCAGTATAACTACTTATTCTTTTCATTGCTTAAAATTCTTTGGCAGAACAGATCGGAATAAGGGAAATGGCAAATAAACTATGAAATCAAATGACAATTGGTGAAGAAGCCAATACCTGTCTCCCTGATAAGATCTTCAGTAATATTACAGGCAAAGAAATTCCAGCTATTCCATCTGCAAAACATGCATTCAAATAAACATCCTTGCAATTATAAACCTCTGATACACTTCTCTATCAGAAGAGTCACTTGAAAAAGTAACAACAAAACCTATCAGAACTCAGAAGTTCAGAACCCCATTACCCAAACACCCAAAACACTAGAATCCCAACATATCAGGCAGGAACTCCAAATAATTCAAAAATCTCCATAATTCCAATTTTCTAGTCGAAAACAGAGAGCAAAAGACGTTTATATCTTGTTATTAAACCGTCATCGTGTCTTGAATTCTAATATAATGTTAAAGCCATCAAATTTACTTTTAACAGAGTTTGGTTTCTACTTTCCTTTGTTTCTATTTTTAGTATCTCTCTCACTAGACGATGGACATTAAAACAATTGAAAACAAAAGTCTCAGCCTTTCTGGATTATCTTCATCTTATCTTCACAGTGATCAATCTATTTTTATCTTTTTACCATTAAAAATCGATTTTTCCTTCATTTTTGATGCAACCCCGTCATTGGACAAATGAACCCATAATATCCGCGAAAACAAAATAAGACCAAAGGAAGAAATTATATTATATGTAATAACGAAAGAAACAAAGCAGCAAGCAAAGAAACCAATGCATGAAACAAATCAAAATCCAAACTTTTGTCTTAAAACTAGACAGAGAGGAATATGAAAGAAACATAGAGAGGGGAAAAAGGCAATACCCCATTTGAGGAGTTAGAGCCAAGCCATTGTTGAGATGAAACATCCCATATCTTGAATTATTATAAATGGAGTTAAAAGATTTGGAGAAACCAAAGTCAAAACCTGAAGTGGGTTTTCGATGTTTCTCCAAGACAGACAATTGCCTTCCTTCAATACCGACATCAGTCAACCACACTGTAAGAACCATCAATATATAAACACTGCAAATACTCTTCTTTTTCATCATCTTCTCCATGTCCCCTTTTTTCTTCTGTTGTTTCTATTTCTTTTGCTTCTTAGATCTTAAAATTTGATCATTTATATATAGGCTTACCGCTTATGTAAGAATCAAGAGATAACCAACAAGGCAAGAAATATTTTTTCCTTGATTTTTTAGTTTATCCAATTAAGACAGAGGGACAGGTCAGCAGAATAATTATTGTAAAATATTGACTGTTTGATTGATTGAGTGTCTGGTTTGATTTAAAGAAAGAAATGGGACCCTCTAATTTTTGAGATTCTAGATTTCTCATCTCATCTAATCTTACACTTGTTTGATTGAATGGTACACCTGTTTGACTTCCTTCCTGCATCCCTCCAGGCTCCAGGCTTTAGGCTCCCAGCATTTTCATCATCTTAAGGGAGTTATATATTTTCCAATATTGTTAGGTTTAGGTCTTTGTTTACCATTTTGTTGAATTGCTAAAGTTGATCAATAATCATTAACCACCTCAATCTCAATTTTATTATTGCAGTTTTTGCACCCTAATCTAATTTATAGCTAAATAGAAATAGATATTAAATCTTCAACAAAATAGAAGATATCTTTAGGATCTTTAAATTCCAAGGGATATGCTAATGTGAGGAGGGACCCATATTTCCAAGATGGGCACTATTCAAATCAAAATTCACAAGATATACAAATGGGCAGTCAAATTGGATGCTGGACTTTCTAATGTCTAATGTTCAATCCCTATCAGCCAAAAAAAAAAAAGGTAAAAAACAACCAACATAAGATGGGAGCTTTGCTTGAGAACATCAGATGGGAGCTACTACTATATTAAAAGGATAATTTTAAATAATGTTATCCTCTTTCTTATTACTTTTATGATTAATATATATATATATATATATATTATCTAGAGACAAATGACATAAGTTTTTTTTTGGTCGAAAAATGACATAAGTTGAGACTTGAGAGGGGCTGTTTTTACTTTTTAGCTCCTAGTTTGGGTCTCCGTTCGGTTTAAAGTTGAATTGGATGCTGCCGTGGTTGGTTCTACCGTTTTTGAAGTATGAAGAGAAAGATGTCATCCTTGTGTCATTTTAGCGGAAATGGTTGAATGAGAGGTGAGACATATTTGTGAAAAAGATAACAAGTGTGCATATTATCTCGCCATGTAGATTTAGAGTTATCAATTGGATCGATTTTAATGGTGAGCATCCTCCAAATCTTATTACGCTTGTAACAAGTGTATAGATTATCTTCCCAACTAGCTTTAGAATTATTGGATCGATTCTAATGTTTAGTAGAATGGTGTGGTAGAGGTGTAATTGGCATTGTTTAGATACTGTACAAATCAAATTAGGCATTGTTTTTATATAAATGAAATTATTAGAGCAACGATTGAAACGGAAATTACATTTAAGGCTAAGTTTGACTAGTGTACCGGTACACCGGTCTAACAATCGATGAATCAGTACAATAAACATGATCAGAGTCTCCTCTGATGCTTATTCGGTTCATTGAAAACAATATTTTTGGTCATCCCATTCCAAAGATCTAAATTAATCGTTGTGTCTTACGTACCAAAAGAAATCGAAAGACATGACATGAGAATTAAACTATCCATTGGGTACTTCAATCGATATTTTTTGAATGGAAGTTTGGAAAATGGTGATTTGCTTTTTTGTTTGTATAGTTTGTTGTTATAAATAAAACACTTTCAACTCTCCACGGCATAAAACGGAACAGGGGGCTTTTGTCTGTTTTTGGTTGTTATAAATAAAAACACTTTCAATTCTCCACGGCATAAAACGGTGTCTAAAAAACTAATTTGTTATTTTCCTAATTTCTCGAATAAATTCATTGCATATTTCAATTCTTTTTCTTTACGGCATAAACGGAGTATTTTTTATTTTTGGCCAGACTCTCTTTTCTTTATAGAATTTTATAGAAAAGAGATATATAAAATAATATATAGTTCCATTTTTTTTTATTTTTCTTTCTTAGAATAATTTTATTTATTTCTAGCAAAAGAGATAATAATTAATAAGATACTGAACTGGGCTTGCCCCTCCTTTGGGCTATATCTAATATTCTACTGTGGAGAGTTTGGATTATGTTTGGACAGTTTCAGTAGAAAAACTTAGAAAGGCCTAACTCATTATGGAAACGAATCCATTAAACTTGGGCTAAGGACAGTGTAAGTAAGACTAGTAGATTAAACTGAAAAATGAGGTGAGAAAGACTTCAAAGTCTTTTAGGTTGAATATATTCTACTCGTTTTCTAATTTTATCGTGTGGGATCAAAGCTGTCTCGTCATGTCTAATGCTGTTTTCTAATTTCATAAACTAGAATTAATCATTATGTGTTAGTGAGGTTAGGCGGCCATGGCTATCAAGTATATATCAACTATCTAATTGTTAGAGTTCAAGCACATAATTCTACCAATGTGTGCTAATTACAAAGAAAGGAAGTACCTAATTAAGGCGTATAGACAGGGGAAAGATTGATAGATTCGTAGAGAGATCAAGAGCTAAGTCTAGCTAAAGCCCAAATTTGGACGGCAATGACCTTTTGCCAAAAAGTCCATACATATTGAGGTCATTGAGTTGAATGATGTTTGACTTTTGCATTATACTTGATTGATGCCCTTTTTGGTGGAAATGAAATGGTCACATTATCACTTTTAGCCTATAATATATTATCATGTTCAACTTTCAAGTAGCCATGCAATGACCTTTTATAGTTGATGAAGATTGAAGAGTGGAAGACTCGTGAGGCGTGAGCCATGTAGCAATTTTTCTTACTCGGTTGGACCTTTCATTTAGGATTAACCTCACTAATAATCTAGCTAATATTTAAATGGCTAGATTCTTTTACTTTCTATGAAACTTAAATGGTCGAGGTATTTGCAATAAAAAGTGCCTCCGAAATTGTAGAGAATTGGCTCGTCAATATAAACCAATGATTTTTATCCTTATGGAGATTAAATGTAGTGATGCTCAGGTTGTTGAAGATTTTGGAAGGAAATTAGGTTTTGCTTCCCATATTGTGGTACCTTCGACGGGGATGGCTGGGGGTATCGTGATGTTTTGGCAGGGTCAGTTTGTTGTGCAGGTTTTGGGAACTACACGGCAGGCTATTCATGTTCAGATTACAGAACGTAATAGATCTTGATGTCTTTCGGGCGTTTATGTTCAACCCCATTGTAATGAAATTAATTATCTCTTTATGTTAAATAAATGAAACCATTTCAAGTCTTCAATTCATTTCCATTTTTTTATAGAATTCATTTCCATTTTGAAGTTTCCTTTTTTTTTTGGCCGAGAAAAGGAGAAATTGTATTACGAATATAAAAACATTATAGCTCTTACATCACAGCAACAGCAAACGAGAAAAAAGAAACAAAGGTTAGAAGAACAGGAAATCCTCAAAACATCTAAAAGAGAAAACAAAGCCTGAATCTCTAGAGAGCAGAGGATAACCACACTAAGGAAAACACCAGGAAAGATCACCCATGATAGGTCAGCTATCCAGCAGGATGGAAATGGGGGATGAGAATCCCGACCAAAGGGGCACATTTCCATTTTAATTCTCGCTAACATAGCTTCTCTAAATGTCAGATGAATTTTCCATCGACAAAGAAAGGCAAGCCAACCACTAGGAAACAATAATATGAGCCTTGCTGACTTCAGAAACCTTGGAACAACTGTAGGGTTAGCAAACTTATCAAAAGCACTGTCAAAATCTGTTTCATCCCAATACATTTGTGGACGAGCCCATTTTTGCGAATCATCAGCATTTTTAATAAGGAAACCCACAGAAGACTGCTTATCCGTAGACCTGTAATCTCTCACTTTTAAAAGCAGCAGCATAATCATAGGTCCATCACAGCTATTCTCATCAGATACAGTTTCCATACGTAGTATAGCAAGCCACCTCCAAGCAACACAAGCAGGGAAACCAAAAAACTCCACACGACAACAGCTAGCAACTATATATATATATAAAAGATAGACAACAAAGATAGGTAAAAGCAGGTCAAAATTCAGATAAAACCTTTTAAGCATCATAACAGTCAAGGTTGACCCCTTTCCTTGACTGAAGCACTCCCAACATATCATGGTCGAGAGGTGACTGCAACAGAGTAGCCACCTGATTCATCAAGTAGAAAGCTAGCAGTCTGAACTGGAATTTCCACTAGTTGCAGATCATTTTCCTCTCTTATTTCCTTAAACTTATACTTGCTGGTATTCTTCTTGGGAGGTCTCCCCCTACGCTTCCTGGTTGTACCAGTCATCAGGCTTCCCAAGCTAAAACACACCGCTTGATCCTCATATTTGGTCTTGCTTAACTCATCTATTTTAACACCATCAAAAACCCCTGGACCTAGGTCATAAATCCTCTGCTTATTGGAACTTGATTCCACCTCTCTCCCTTCATATGATCCTCTTTTAATAGACAAACATCGAAACACATTGGACAAATTTAGCATGGATTTAATTACCTTAGATGGAGAACATAAAATGCCTTCAGTATTAGCTACCTCTATCTCCTGGAAATAGTGTTTGCAGGGTAATTCAGCAACTCCTGTTTCACTTGCAAAAGTTTCAATCTCAGAAATAGCACTGCTCTAATCATCTATCTCCTTGATTATAATACTTGAATTCAGATTCCTTCCGGGCGTATCAACTGTAATCTGCTTCTGGTTAGAAAGATCCACAACTTGAGAAAATGACCCCAACTCCATATCAATGGGTTGCTTCTGCTTTGTTGACTCATAAGCCCTGTTTTGTTCACCCATAGTACCCATATTTCCAATTGGAAAAGCTGTAGAGACCTCCATAACATGCTCCTTTCCAAAGTTGAGCCCTCTCGCCACTCTCCCTTTCGATTCCAAGACCCTACCGCCACTTTGAGTGCCACTCCATGATAGACTTCTCTGCTTACCAGGCGAGAGGAGCTTCTTTGCTGGCCCGCACCTCAAATGAGCACCATACTTAGTTGCCAAAGCTAATGCCTCCTTGCAATTCTTTTGGGCATGTCCCAATTTACCACAATTATAACAATAATCAGAGAGTTTTTCATACTTTAATTCCGCCCAAATCTTCTGATCCTCTCCTCTATTAATCCAAAACCCCGGGCATAGTGGTTTATCTGCTGCAATTAGAACTCTAACTCTTAAGAAGGTCCGATTAACCCCAAACCTACCAATCGGTTCTTCAACTTCCATGACTATACCAAAGCTACTTGCAATTTTGTCAGCATTTGTTTTTGAAAACATATCCCTAGGTATATTATGTATTTGCAACCAGTAGGAAATTGTGGAAAAATCTAACTCATTCACAGCCATATTATACGACCATTCTTTCAAATTGAAGCAAAAACCCATAATCGACCAGGGATTCTCAGATAAGGCATCGAAAAGGGCTTTCCTAGATGAAAAGGTAATAGAGAAAAGGTTTTTACTAATCTCACCAATCATGAGTACATCCGATTCAGGCCACTGATTTCGCAAAATCGTCATGATCGCTCCCCTATTTACTGGTTTTTCGGCAATAAGGCACCCAACGGCCATCCAGTCGCCCTCCGATCGAATTCTATCTTTGTTTACTTTAAGATCCAATGTAATTTCTTCCATTGATACGTGTTTTTGACAATCCAAATACCAAAATAGAAAAAGCCAGAGAAAGATGAAAAAAATCTGAAGTAGAGACTGAAGATCGATGATGAAAGAAAGGGAACACAGAAGGACAGATGAATAAAAACTGTAAAAAAAGGCGAGAGAGAAAAAGCGAAGCGATGAGGTGAGAAGAAGGAAAGACTATTGAGGAAAAACGGCAAAGAAAGACAAAAAACTCTTAAGAAAAAGAGGGAATATCAGCAAAAAGCTGATAGATCTGAGAAAAACCCATAGGTGCTCCCACAGAGGAGAGAGAGACTCTCATGAGGAGAGAGAATAACAGTTCTAGCTTATTTTGAAGTTTTCTTGATCATACAAAATTGTCAGTAATAAGTAATAACTAACGTATTCGAGTGAAAGAAGTTCCATATGACACAGTAAAATTTCAATTCGAGTTTTATGAATAAAGAAAATAATTGTTATTAGGAGAATTTTTCCCGTTTGAGGACTGAACCGGAATCATTATCTTACAAAACTTTTAGAAAACTTGAGTAGATCATAGACAATATATTCATTTAAATTTAATCATATACTCTTTCTTTATCATGTGTCTCTTCTAACTTCTTCAGATGCGTATTCATTTCACCGTAATGACAAAAATCCGCCCTCAAGGTTGAGAGGCATGAGACTTAGATATATTAACTGACTCTAGGAGTTATGCCCATGAGAACCCTATATTCTTCACGAATAAGTAACCATAGTGACAAAAATCCTCTTTATCTAAACTAAAGAAAATTGCCAATTTGTTATCCTACCTCATTTTTTAAGTCCATTTCTCACATGTTGTTCTACATGTACATGATAATAATTGTATAATTGTATGCATGAGATTATTCTACACCCTCCAAATGTGTATAACAAGATTGAACATATATAAGACTATATACGTGGACATAGATGATCGTATATATTGGGTATTCATTTTGAAAGTGGAGTGATTAGAACTTAAACGAAAATCAAAATGGGGAGTAAAATAAAAGAAAAAACTTGAGGTTGGAGTGATCACAATTCACCACGTATATGGCTCAAAATTCAAAATGATGCTTAATTTGCTAGCTATTTGCCTTTTCTTCGTGTACGTACTTAGTTGATAAGCTAAGCATATCTTATTGGAGTTTGAGTTGAGGACAACTAATTTGATCTCTTTGAAGACAATTAATGTGACTTTCTTGTCAAGTTTTTACACCTAAAACCTCGTCGAACGTCGACAAAAACTTTTCTTAAAACATCCATTCTTGTTCTTGAGCTTTCACTCCTTGAATTTTCAACTGCACCAGCACAAATTAAACACTCTAAGAAGTAAGAAATACTCATAATATATATAATTAATGTGATAGAAATTGGTTTACCATTTTCACATTTTATTTGTATAGAATAAACAAAATACAAAAACCTCCTTAATTTCTAAGATCCTATAAACTAATGTAATCTCCTGTAATTTTGATTTATATATATACATAGTTGATAAAATATGAGATTTGGAACTCATTGTCCAAATTTTTCAAAAAATGAAAATCTAAGCAACCAAAACCGGGGAAAAAAATTCAAAGGTATGATATGACTAGGCTTATGACGACGACCGACCAAAAAGAACAAAAAAATGAACCAAGAAATTCCTATGAGAGAACAGAGCAGAGGCAGAGCTAGTTTTTGACGTCGTTAGTTCCCTTGCTAGGTCCAGAAGACGGCACGGGTCCCTTCGGAAGCATGCTCAGAATCATGGGTCCATACTTTCCGGCGAGTCTTGGAGGCCTCCGGAGGCCGACGTGGGAGTTCTTGATCGGAACCATATGGTCACATGGCAGAAGCGCCGGCTTACGATCTCGCTGCTCCTCCGTCGTGACCGGTTCGTCGTTGACGTCGACGAGGGGAAGAGCCAGGTTCAAGGTTGGCTCCGTCGCTGCCAGGCCATGCGAAACGAAGTCGTTTAGAAGCCTTGCGGAAGACAGCGAAGTCGCCGTGAAGATGATTAAGAAGAACAGAGTCGCTGTGAGTTGCTGCTGGGTTTTCGCCATTGATTTAACGGTTTCGAGAGGGAAATGAATTTGGTGATTTTTGGAAGAAAATTGGGATTATTTTGATTTTTGAAGATGAAGTTTTGAGCTTGAGATTGCGAGAGTAATTTTTTTGGAATTGGGTTGGAGTTTGGATTGAGTTTGCGGCTTTTAAAGTGTTTTTATAAGGGAAGAAGGGGAAGGGGAGGGAGAGTAAACGAGGAAGCAAACATGAAATCGTTGTCTGGAGTTGACAAAGTCAGTTTAGTTGGATTTATGGATTGGAGAGTCATTAGAAAAATGATAAATCTTGGGAAGTTTACGCGCTTCTTCTAAACGCTACAACATTGACTTTTTTTCTAATTCAATTAAATTAATTTAATTTCTTCATTATTTTGATTTGAGGTAAGGTTTGAACTTTGAATAAAAGAATCCAAATTTTGCTAATGAAAGAGATTAATAAGGCATCATCTTTAATTGAGTAGTGTCACTGAGAGTGGTTAGGAATATTAAAAAAGCTCATTTTTTCAAGAATATTCTGTATTGATTTAGTAGTCCTATTAGTATTTATTAATTTTAATTACAATACTTTCTGAACAAAATGAAAAAAAAAAAGTGATTTTGATTAGTTTGAAAATTCACCAACACCAATAGTCAAAGATGATATAGTTAGAGTGCATTTTGGTTACTGAATTTCTGTATTACAAAATATAGTAGGAGTATTGTTTTTGAAATTCCTACCTTTCTTTTAGCCTTATCTTACCTTTATCGCTTGTTTCCTAATATAATATGAAAAAATTATTTGATTAATTAATTACCTCGTAACTTCAATAATTATCATCTCAATGATGAAAGGAGTTCAATATTCTCCAAGTAAGTTTTAGATTAAAGTATTGCAAAATGGAAAAAAATAAGCGTTAGGAAAACTTTTATCTCAAGTTGAAGTTCAACATGACTTAACTCCTGATTGGTAAGATTTACCGGATATTGAAGATTTGTATAAAAAAAATAATTATTCAAATAATTAAAATTATGGCAACTCAAAATTAAACTTGAAATTAGTAATAATTTTATCTTTAAGTTTCGAAAGATAGTAATGACATTCATGAAATTTACAACACTATTGAAGTAAGTTTTAGTAATTATAACAAAATCTAGAGTCGATGTATGCCCTGTTTGGTACACTGTTTGGTACCGATTGGGTCGGTTAGTGGTCCAAATGGCCCAAACGATCTACTAAACACTTTTTTTCGGTGGGATCATTTGGTCTCCATTAACACATGTTTTACAACCACCGAGAATATTCTCATCTGTACAGTAACAAATTTTATCTGTACAGTAACAAATCTAACACGTACAGTAATCAATTTTACTCTCACCAAACCAATCTCATCGATGTACCAAACAGGGCCGTAGTCTAATAAGTTAAAATCATATAATGAGGTTGATTCATGTAATAATATATCTTGATGAAACAAAAGTCTAATTGATGAACTAAAACAAAACGGTAGCAACGTTTTTCTAAACAATGAGGCAAACGTGGGAGTGGGACTATAGTATGTTTGAAAAGTGGGTAAGTGAGTCAAATGAAAAGAAGCAAGTTCAAGGTAATGCCGTAATAGACCCCTAATTATGGGTAATGGCATGGAATTGAAGGAGGAATGGAATAGCTCTTGGACTTGGAATTGGACTCGTATTTGCAAATTTGCAATTGGAATTTAATTAATGGAAAATTAAGTTCCACGTCAAAGGAAGGTGAGCACGGCGTGGAAAATGGGAGAGTGGGCAATTTAACAAGAAAATAGATAGAGATACCTATTGATAGGAAGAATGCAAGGAAAGACGTCAGGGTTTTTGACTAATGGAAAATGGAAAATAGAAAAATGGTAACATGGCAGTGCCAATTTGCCAGCTTTGGTCCACATTTGGACTTCTTCCTATGCTACGCGTTGCACTCTAACTTCCCCTCCACGCTATTCACCCACACTCTTCCTTTGCACTACTTGAGTTGCGCCCCAAGCCAACACCTCAATTACTCACCGACACTTTTGCTGGGCTTTGCCCGTTTAGTTTTTGCATAGGAATAGGATTGGACCAGCTTGGTCCATCAACTAAAAGGCCTTTCCTTTAATAATAATACATTAAAAATGTAAATGCATTTGTTGGGAGAGGTTTAATCTTAAATATTCCCGGTTTGAAAGAGATTAGTCTGATATCCAAAGGCCTTGGAGAAACCCTTGGTAAAATGGTTTGATTTATATCTCTTTGTCGATTTTGAAACTACTAGTATACTAATATGTTGCCGTTTTAACCTCTCACTTGAATTAGGGATTTCCATAAATCGGAACTCTTTAACCCATTCCTTTTTGTTAAATTTTGGGACTAGTATATTAATCCAGCGTTGTAACTTCTCAGTTAAATTAGGGATTCTTCATGCATGAATCGAGATTAACAGTGACAACATCATATCCTATTAATGTCTTTACAATTCAAATCCAGTCCTAACTTGATTGCATTTTCTTACTTTTTAAATCTTAATAATAATTTTTTTGATTCAAAATATAAATTCTTAAAATTAAGAGCATATAATACTTTATCAACTTGTCATGCATGCGGCTAACAACAACTTCATTTCATCTTTGTCTTTCACACGTAATAAAAATTAAGGCTAATTGTTCAAACTTTAAATTGGTCCCTAACGTTTGCAAAAATGCTCAAGGTCTAATATTCTAACTTGGTTAATTAAATCTCCCACGTTGCAAAATCGGCTCAAATTAATAAGTTCATAGCATCAATTAAGTCTAAAATCTTAGGCTGATAAACCCTAAAACATTAGGGACTTAAATGGATTCTAGGGATTGATTTGAGCCGATTTTGTAACGTTAGAGACTTAATTAACCAAATTAAAAAGGTTAGACCCTTATTTGAACATTTTCTCAAATATTAGGGATCAATTTGAGCAATTAGCCTAAAAACAGTATTACACCTCACCTTTGAGACATGAGTTTCACACGCTTATAACAAAAAAAAAAAGTTTCACACGCGATGCATACAAAATTAAGGTAAGTATGATCCTATATACTATAGGTAGTATCATCCTAAATTCCTAATATAAGTATTTAATTAGTATTACATATACTTTATATATACTAAGTCTAATAAATTAGACGTCATTAATTAAACACATTTCCTCACCCCATCTCAACTATTAGCTCTTTTCTTTTCTGTTTTTGGATAGATCATTCGGAATTCCCTTGTTAATGAGGAAAAACAGAAGATATGAGGTCGAACTCACCAACCATATTAATTAAGCCATACCAAAACCGCGTTAATTAATGCATGCAAGGCTTCTTTAATTCTTCGGTTCTTGCCCATCAAGAAAAACAAACCGACTTGAGAAAATCAATTACTAAAACTTTTTTATGTACAACATATGAAAATATAGGCTTGTTGGGTATTGCCGCATATTTTTCTCCACCTACTTGTTTATTTATTGCATGTGCTGCTTATTCTTCATGGAAAATGTTCAGCAATTTTCCATATTAAATTTACATTGTCACCATCAAAACTTCATTATCTAGAGACTCTAGTTCATACTCATTTCCCCAAGCAAACCCCCAAATTGATTATCACTATCCAATTGAAAATGAAATATTGTTACCTATTTCATTTAATGTAATTGCATGATACTCTGTCGAAAAGATAAGATTTGTTATCCTCTTCTTTTTTCTTTTTTTTTTTTCAAATAAAAAAACTATATAGTTGGAGGCATTAGATAATATATGTTATTTTTTTTTTGTAAGAACACGAACATTAATCATTAAGTAGAAATAGTGCGGTACATAGAGTATCCAATTGTATCATGCAATAATAGATTGCAAACAAAATCAGGAGGTTCATTGAGGATAACAAAAGCCTCACTTAAGCTATTACAAATAGAATTGCTTCCCCTCTTAGCAAGGGCATCAACACAAGAATTAGCCTCCCTAAATGCATGTTGTATTCTGACTTCCTCAAATTGCTTAAGTCTTAACCTGCATTCATTAAGAATAGGAAGATATCTCACATTAGTACTATCATCATTAGTAGATGAAACGGCAGCAATCAAAGAAGTTGCATCAAGCTCAACAACAAGTTTTGTGATGCTGCAGAGCTGAGCAATGTATAGTCCATCCCTCAGCCCCCAACATTCAGCTAAAAAATTAGACGCTCTTCCTAGATGCCTGTACGTGCCCATAATCCAGTTGCCCATGCAATCTCTAATTAGGGAACCCGCCCCTGCAATGGTTGAGTTATTAAGACTGGAACCATCACAATTCAATTTAAACCAACCATTATCCGGTGGCTTCCAAGAAACAGTAACAAAAAAAAGGCCCCGGACAGTGTTTCAATTTTCCATTTAGAGCAAAAAAACTCACAGCTAAGATTAAGAGCAGAAGACGCAACAGAGGAGATAGGATAAGGTTTATCAAACACAGTAAGATTGCGCCATTTCCAGATTTCCCAAAGTGTGTGAGCAAAAAACAGACCAACAGGTATTTGGTGAGAAAGGATGTAATTTTTGTTAAGACAATTATCCTTAATCCAGGCTGGCAGAGGTTTGGAAAGATCAGGGTTGAACTTGATCGAGAGCCAAAAATTGGAAACAATGGGGCAAGCCCTGAGAAGATGGTTTAGAGTCTCCTTATCAGTGTTACACAAAGGACAAAGAGGAGAAATTTCCATTCCCCTATCAGCAAGAAGGCCCCTGGTAGGTAAGATACCCTGTAAACATTCCCAAAGAAAGAATTTAATTTTAGGGAGGATATTAGATTTCCATAGCCAACTCCAATCACCTTTCTCTGAGTGAAGACCTTTACTTAGGTTATAAGCCGATTGGATGGTAAACATACCATTATCAGAATAGCCCCAATGAAAAGAATCATCCTATTGCCAAAATCATGAACCTGAATAGCAAGAATGGAATTCCATATAGCAGGGGGTAATTGAAAGGAAATTAGATCAGAGCAATCTAGAAATTGTTTCACAGTAATGAATTCCTCTCCTAGTTTAAAAGGTCCAGCAATACAAGATCTTAAACACCCTAATCCAGTCCAATTTTCCCCCCAAAAAAGGGTGTCTTTCCCTGAAAAAATAGTTTTAATAGAGCCTTGATTAACCAAATCTGCTGCCCAGTTCATGGCTCTCTAAGTGAGTGAACTGTTTTGTTTTTTCACTTGTTCGTTTCTGCCATATTTAGCAGCAATGGTTCTAGCCCAAAGAGAATTAGGGTCTTGCCTAAATTTCCAAACAAGTTTACTGATATAGGCTTTATTCAGCAAGGATGCTTCTTTCAAACCGAGACCTCCTAACTCTTTGGGTTTAGTAACCTCTTTCCAATTCCTAAGATGGATTTTGTTCTTTCCATCACTCTCTCCCCACAGAAAGTTAGAACAAACATGATCAATTTCCTTACAAATTGCAGGTGGGAGTCTTCTACATTGCATATTATAGGCTGGAATAGATTCAATAACAGATTGGGTTAGAACAAGCCTACCCGCTGTAGAAAGTAATTTACCTTTCCAGTTGGCCAATTTGCTCCTCAACTTATCAATGACAAAGAGATAGCCTTCCTTCTTGGCTCTACAAGAGTGGAGTGGATAACCTAAATATCTACCCAGATTCTGTGTTTCAGAAACACCGAGAATATTGACAAGCCTATTTCTCTGAGTTTCTCCAACATTTTTGGAGAAAAGGACTTTAGACTTATCCAAGTTAATGCACTGACCTGAAATATCACAAAAATCTTGTAGCACAGAAACCATGGAGTTAGCGGTTTTAATATCCGCACTCCCAAACAGGATAATGTCATATGCAAAGATAAGATGTGAGAAAGCAGGACTAGTTCTAAAGGTCTTGACAGGCATCCAATTTTTATTTTCACATTCCTCTCCAATTTTAAGGCTAAGGTATTCCATACAGAGGATAAAGATATAGGGAGATAAAGGATCCCCTTGTCTTATTCCTCTAGAAGGACAAAATTTATCCATCATGACCCCATTAACCAACACAGAATTCTTCGAAGAAGAAATACAACACATAATGAGGTCAATCTAAGCAGTAGGAAAATTAAAAAAAAAAGTGAAGGACTTTCCTGACAAAACCTCATTCAAGTCTATCATAAGCCTTTTCCAAGTCCAGTTTTATAGCCATTAATCCTTTGGGACCTTTTTTCCTACCAAAAGTGTGAATTATTTCCTGGGCAATAATCACATTATCCACCCCATTTCTGCCAGGAATAAAACTTCCTTGGAAGGGTGAAATAAGGTCATTTAAGAAAGGCCTCAATCTTCTGACCAGAATTTTTGTGACCACCTTGTAAGTGAAATTACATAGCCCGATAGGTCTAAACTGGCCAATCTTCTCAGGAGAACTGGTTTTGGGAATTAAGGAGATGAGTGTTTCATTGAAAGAAGAGGGTAAAGAACAACTTCTGAGAATTTCTTTAATAGCAGCGTAGAACTTTTCTTTAATAATAAGCCAACATCTTTGAAAGAAACAGGGATGGAGGCCATCAGGCCCAGGGGCCTTGAAGGGTCTGAAAGTCCAAATAATCTTCTGAATTTCTAAATCAGACGAGGGAGCAGACAACATATCCAAGGTTGGTTCATCAAGACATATCATTTTGGCAGGATAAAAATAGAGTCTAGATTCAGAGGAATGAGAAGTAGAGAACAGACTAACAAAATGACTTTGGATGATATTTTTGATCTCATCAATGTCATCAACCCAATTACCCAAGGAATCTTTCATCCTCAAAATTTTGTTATAATTTCTTCTCACAATGGTAGAAACATGGAAAAAGTTAGTGTTTTTGTCCCCATCTATAATCCAATCAACCCTATATTTCATAGCCCAAAGATCTTCTTCAAACTGAAGAATTTGGTTATATTCAGAGCTTAGATCTTTATGGAGATCCAACAAGAATTGAGATGGGTAATTCTCAATTTCCTTTTCAACACCAGAAAGCCTAGCTAAGATTCTTTTCTTTCTGACAAAAACATTCCCAAAACAGTGCTTATTCCATTTATACAAATTATCTTTAACACTGTTTAGACAATTCCCCAAGTCATCATCATTACCAGACCAAGAATTTTGGACAAAAGGAAAAAAGTCAGCATGACTAAACCACATTTTTTGAAACCTAAATGGTTTATTGTCAACAGGTTTCAAGTTATTAGAAAAAGAAACAAGAACAGGACTATGGTCAGACCGAGTCCTAGGCAAGTGGGTCACAAACGCATTAGGGAAGAGAACCCTTCAAGAATTATTGGCACATGCAAGGTCAATTCTTTCTTGTATAAGGCTAGAAATGTTACGCTTGTTTGACCAGGTGAACCTAGGTCCATTAAAGCCTAAATCATGCACCCTACAGTAATCAAGACAATCCAAAAAGGCGCGAGATCTACTAAGAGAGATAGGATTTCCACCTTTCTTATCTAAAGAACTAATAACCTCATTAAAATCTCCAGCAATAAGCCAAGGTAAACAATGTGAATCAACAACAGTTTTAAGATTATTCCAGAGAATTTTTCTTTCAGCAAATCTTGGACTAGCATAAATGGCAGACATAATCCAACTACAAATCGAAGAGTTTACCTTAACAGTAGCGTGGATCTCCTGCTCAGTAGCTTCCAGTAGATTCACTTCCAAGCTGTGACTCTTCCATAGCATCCAAATACCACCTCGGTATCCGATTGTATCCGTAGACAAAATACCATCAAATGGAAGCCTGTCAATAATATGCCTCACTTCTGAAGCCCTAGCTTTCGTTTCAGTAATTATCATCATGGAGGGGTTATGGAGTTGCACCAAATCCAGCATAGTGCGAATGAACTCTGGGTGCCTAGCACCTCTACAATTCCAGAGTATTATCGACATTCCCACCGGTTAACTGGTGGCCCTTCCGGGACCTTGTTCTCCGTTCATTTGCCTTAGGTGCCATTCTTCCGTTGCTTGGCTCAGAGTCTTTGTTGAGTTGAAGTCCACCTTGTGTATTAGCCGGTCCACCTTTCCTTGCGCTTTCGAGGACCTTCCGTAAACGTGGAACTTGTGGAGAGATTTGCTGATACTTATCTTTGCTGCAATCAGCCTCTTGTTGTCTATCAACATCTCCATTACCCCCACATGGAGGTAAAAGTTCTCTAGAAACATCATCCACAAGGGTGGTTTCCAGTCTCGGTGAGCCCAGAGATTTCCCCAAATCTCCACCGTATTGATCTCCATGTCTAGTGAGAACTGTTGTGGGTAAATCAGATGAGGAATGGCAGCTTCGATCTCGTCCTCTTGGCTCACTGGTGGTGCTATTTGGGCTCTGAACACAAAGGGTTGGTTCGATGAGCTCGCAGGGGAGAGACGCTCCCTCACTCTCATGGGAGGTGGAGAGTCCCTCGACACTAATAAAGCCCTCATTTGATTTTGCAGATCTACCTTGGTTTGGTTCCGATCTGACCTTCCCCGGTACTGATCTAACATAATATTAAACCTACTATTAATTTTATAAGCAAAACTTTCATTGAGTGCCACATGGCATTAGGTTTTTTTGACAAGTGTCAATAGTTAATCTTATAATGTTTTGTTTATTATATTTGTATTCATTTAGTTTGGAAAAATCAAAAGACATTCATCCCCTTTTCCTATATAAAATAAATTAATCAAATGATTATAAATTAATTATAAATGTGTTATGAATATACATGTATATTGTGAATGTCCATGAATCTAAAATTAAAGCATGGATAAGATTAATAACTTGGTTCATTCATACATATATACCTATGTACTAAGTTCATCCTTTTATATTTATGGTGATGTATCTATGTGCCTATAAATACACCACTTACTTTGTTATGGAATATGATGAATAAGAACAATTTTTCCCATTTTTCATATTTTCTTCTTCTCCATATTCTATTATCTCTCTATTCTCTTGTCTTTTCCATACTTCAATTTTCTATTCTTTTCGTTTGTTTTGTTATCATTTCACAACAAAATTTCATTTCTTAACTGAAATTTTCTTAAAAGAATTTATAAAATAAAATAGCCGCTCGCGAAGTGCGGCCGGGAAATTCTAGTATATGTTATGTACGTATGAATTGAATTTCTATGTATAATATGGGTTGGTTCAATTCAAATATATAAGTCGCAATTAACTCAAATTCCTTGGAGCTTTCATAGTCTTAGTCCTTAATTAATATTCTTCATTGCATTATACTCCCTCTGTCCCTAATTATAAGTCCCTTTTTGGTCAACCAACATCAAACTTTGACCAATGATTTATAAAAAAATATATAAAATTTAATTTTAAAAAAATATGTGTTGAAAAGTTTGTAATTCAAAGTTTATAAGTGTTATTTTTTTAAATTATATTAATTTATATATTTTTTATAAACATTAGTCAAAGTTTGGCTTGGTTAACCAAAAAGGGACTTATAATTAGGGACAGAGGGAGTACTTTATAGTTATTTTTGACAAGCAATTAATGAGAGAAGCCCACAGATTTTTTTTTTTTTGGCAGCCCTTAAATTGATAGAATATAGATGATGGGGTCATGACGTTACTCATTCTTCGGCTTCGTCTCCCCTGTTTATAAAATGATTTTATTTCACATTCTGCTTTTGAATTTGATTTAATTGCTGGCGCTATAGGATGAAAATTAAATAGGTCCTACAATAATTCTTCACCTACCACTGCATAAACAAGGGTCATAAAAAGTCTTAAATCAAGATTTCATAAAGAGGATTATGAGTCAAAACCCCACTATATTAACAGCCCTAATTTGCTGCATTAAAGCTCACATTACTTGTTAATTACTGGACGGATTCTAAAGCATTAATCCCCATTTTGCATGACTTTATAAACACGTAGCCTCCTTACATTTCTTTTTTAATTCTTCATAATCTCTTCGTAACACTGTGCCAAAACAAAAATCTCTTCGTAACACTTTTCTTTTTCTTCTTCTTCTTCCTGCATGTTATTATATATTGTTATGGAATAATAATAAATGGGTATTCATTTTTTTTACTATATGATTGTATCTACTATCTATATCATATTAGTATATAATAGAAGTAGTTAAGTACTGTTTGAAACGCGTAACCGAAAGTGCAGAAAGATTGGATTCGAAATCTAATATATGGGAGGCAATTGCAAATCAGGCAAAAGGCATCTTTAGCCTTTAAGGTGAAGAAGAAGAAAATTATAGAAAAGCAAGAAAATAAAAAGTCATGAATCTTTGAATTTTGAGGAGACAAATGCACACTGCAGAGCATATATATGGTGACCCCAGTAGCCATTAGTACCCTTTTACTTTCCCCTGATCTTATCCTTTTGCAGAGCCACATTTCAATACATAATCACAAAATTCTTTTCTGCAAAGTTTTTACTCATAATGTATTCAAATTGTTTAAATTTTCATATATACATCTTGTATTTTGTTCCCTACCTACTTTCTTAAAGGCACATATATGACAATAAATTTGACTACAGTTAAGAATCAGAAAGTTTTAGGCACCCAATTGCCAATTATTAATTAGAATAAGAAATGGTGCTCCAAAGTGAGCTTTTCTTTCCCTTGGATTTTAAATAAAAAAGCTTCCCTATATATGCTTTATAAGAAAGTTTATCGTTTAATTAATTGTATCTCTTTAATTTTTGTCCTAGCAAGGGTTGCTGTTACTAAAGACCAAGCATATAATAGGCTTGCCAAATCAAGTACCTAGCTTTTGGGGATTCATGAATATCATTTGGTCTTCAGCATATATATATATATCATCAGCTGAGGATGTCTTGCTGCCTGCTGCTATATGTGTGAATTATGATTGAATTCCTTTATAAACTAAGACAAACTGAAAGCACTATATAGGAGACATAAGAGAGATTATAATTAGGCTTTTTTCACGCCAGGCACTAATTAAGTTTGGATCCCATTTAATCATCTTTTGCAGGAAAAGATATGTAATATTTTTACTGGTTTTAAATTAAAGCTATATACCACATATATGATATATATATATACATCATACATGCATGGTTTCAATCGTAAAACTGCAGAGCCTACAGCCCTAAGATTCAATTCCCTGGTTAACTATAGGTAAATAATTTCATTTGTGACTGATTATCTTTCGCTTAATATCAATTTTAGCCTCTCAATTATCTCAAAAGGACAACATTTCCCTAATCTTTATTTGCTACAATTTGACCCTCGAACTTTGATTTTTGGATAGTTTGGTCTGAATTGGACGGAAGTTTACCACATCGGTACCATCCATGTTGTGTCATATCCATAGTTTTAAATCGCGGTCGCGGCCTGCGTCGCGGACGCAGTAACGGTGTCGCGGTTGCGAGTGTCGTGAATGTTACGTAACGTGTCGCGGGTGTCGCGGCCGTAAAATTATTTTCAAAAATTGCAATTTTTAGCAAATAGTTTATTTTTAATATCTAGATGTAATATTCACTTATCATAACATTCATACTAGTTTATACATGAGTTTAATTTGATTTTTACAAACAGAAAAATAAATTTTTAAAATTAAAATTCATAAATAATGAATATTGTAGTAAAATAGTTATATGCATGTATACATATTATATATACAACTTAGAATTAGAAAGAATCAAAAACCAAAGTTTGATGGACAAAAACAAAATGAACCAAATTGCACTAATGTCTCAAAACGGTGGGTGTGAGTATCTTTTAATACTTCATAAAACTCATCGTTTTATGCTTCCTCTTCCTTTGGCTTCTTGCCTGATTTTTCATCTTCTTTAACCTTCTAGCACCGAAAACAGAGAGCTCTGTCTCTTTAACAGGGATCCACTATAGCTCCTAAAAACCTCTATTTATATCGCATAAAGCCCCTCATTCGTCTAACATTGCTTCCTTTATATTTGGTTTGTCTTAGTTAGCCATTTTTAAGAGTTTGAATGAACAAAATATTAACAGAAACAGACTGAATCGGTGACGCGGGCCGCATCGCTGATTTTTTAACATCGTAACAGCCGTTACGTATCGGTCGCCCGGCCGATACAAACGTAATTGTCGAATCACGGTTCCGATGCGGGAAATATCGTATCAGTAAGTCTTAAAACCGTTACGAAACGGCCGTTACGTAACGTAACGTCCGATTTTTAGTACTATGGTCATATTAATCTTATAATTAGTGCGCAGTTAGCCATGTGACCAAATTTTATCCAATTCAAGTAATTAAAAAGAAACAGAATCAAGTTTGAGGGTTAAATTGTCTAAAAATCAAAGTTTTAAGGGTTAAATTGTTCTGAATAAAAGATAATATAGGCCAATTTATTCTTATGGTGATAGCTGAGGAATTAAAATGGGCATTTAGCAGATTATGTTTATAAGTTTGAATTTCTTTAAAGCTTCTAATTGATCAGCTATGTTTTACATCCTTGCTTTAAAAAAAAGGTAAAGTTATTTACACTATCATAAATCACATTACTTTTTTACACTACCTATATCCAACGGTTGTTAAATCAAACTCACATCCAACAGTTTTAAATGGTAATATATAAGAGTAGTATAGCTACGCCTAGTCTTGTAAAAAAAAAAAAACTATGTTTTACATCCTATTGGGTTATATTATGAGGGAGAATTAAAGAAAGGTAGATAAATGAGACCAAAAAATAGAAATTGGAAATGGCCTAATAGTCAAGTAAGGCCTCTACATATCTTTGGTATATAAATATATGCATGTAAATCATAAACTGAGAAGAAATAAAGAAAAAAATGGAATTTCAATTTTCCTTGAAACACCAATCTGTTGAGCTAGCTCTTAAGAGTGTAGACTTTATTAGTTCTATGTTTTTCTAGGCAGACAATAAAACATTGCCTTTTTCCATCTGCTGCATTTGTCAACAGTGTGCTGAACTTAATTAGTAATTTAAGTCATGCTTATTATTATCCTTGGATATGCTATGGTCAAACACAGCAAAGTCATGACAGTAGCATCTATAATCTTCTTCATCACATTAATTAAAATTAACAACTTTTGATTTCTTCTCATTACCAAAGAAAAACTAAAATAAACAAAAGTAATCAAAATTTCATACTTTTTACTTTATCAATTCCATGTTCTGGCCCTACTTTTTATGAATCTAATAATACCATTTTATCTTTATATAATCATGATGCCAAACACCAAGCAGCAAGTGCTCTATATATTATATAGATGGTAATATCTTAACTTTCTTCAAAACCTGGTAAATTCTCTCCTTTAATGCTTAAATCCAAAAAGAGTGATCATATCAATTTGTGAAAATGGCAAAGAAGAAGGGCAATGTGCTGCTGCTGCTTGCATTGCTTGTAATATTGTCCACCATGTTCCA
Organism: Corchorus capsularis; assembly: GCA_001974805.1. Taxonomy (NCBI): domain Eukaryota; kingdom Viridiplantae; phylum Streptophyta; class Magnoliopsida; order Malvales; family Malvaceae; genus Corchorus; species Corchorus capsularis. The sequence goes on from AWWV01012904.1 coordinate 36,553, forward strand.
CTGCAACATGGCTACTAGCAGGTTTAGCTGGAGTTGTGATCATCAATCTGCATGTGATATTCCTGGCCAGAAGGAATCAACAAGAACAAGAAAGCCTTTAGACATGCAGGATTATTCTGGATATTTTCCGAGCCCGACTGATTATGATTACAATGATTTCTACAGAAGACAAGGTGATGTTCCAAGTCCAGGAGTTGGTCACTAAATTTAAGATGAGTTATAGCTAGGGGAGCCCTGCATCTGGAAATTGTTGGTTTTCTCTCTTTTCCATTATCTTATTAAAATGATTTTGTTTTGTCTTCTCTTCCCCATATTTTCTCTTCAAATTCATCTATATATATGTTCTTTGTTAATGTATAAAATCTATATATAATATACTTCTGTGTTTTTGAATATTAATTATCATGTCATATATATATGATTAGTAAAACATAGACAAAATAAAGTGATTGATTGATATATGTATGTATTACTGTTGTAGTTGAAAGCTTCATAGTGAATACATTTATGTAACTCATGAGGGTATAAAATTGAGTGGAATATTCAATATATTTATGGATTGTGACTTTAGTTTTACTACTTGTGATGGATGAAAAGTGTGATGTGGTTTTGAAAACAGAACAGCACAATGATTTTGACACTCAGATTAAGCAAACAACTCAACTCAATCAGATTAATTTCCTTATTGCATCAAAGGTTTGGGATATTGCCAAGGTTTGTTTCAATGATCCAATTTTCTATTTTCACTGAGAAGCTAACATCATGGTGTTTAGTCAATTCTACTCCTATAGCTTTCACACAAAGGGATATATCATATATGTATGCACTCATGCACATGCTTTGTTTTTACAATTTTAAGGTTTCTGCAAAATCGCCATATTGATATTGGACAGTTTTCCTCCATTACAAGCCGGCTAAATGTTCAAATAAGGACTCAATGTTTGTGAAAATGTTCAATTTAGAGCCTATCTTTTTACAAAAACTCAAATTAGGGCCCCAACATTCCAAAATCGGCTTAATTAAGGGTCTCCTGTCAATGTTAGGCCCTGAAATGAGCTCTTAATTAAGCCTATGAAATTGATGGTGGGCCCTTAATTGAGCCAATTTTGTAATGTTAGGCTCTGATTGGAGTTTTTATTAATGACAAACTCTAAATTAAACATTTTCTCAAATATTGAGCTCTTAAATGAACAATTATAGCCCTACAGGCTATACAAAAACATTCTCGCCTCAACCCCAAAACATTAACCACCCAATACCCATCTCTGGAACTTGAGGTCTTGGTCTAATGGTCATATCTTAAAAGGTTCACCTAGAGATATAGGGGTTCAAACCCTTACCCTCCCATCCCCCTCTCCCAGTTACTTGTATGTATTCCCTTTGAGAAAAAAAAAAAGAAAAAAAGAAATACTCATCTCTCTCACTATTCGTGAAGGGCAAAATGGTCATTTTGCATGAGGTGCGAGAGAAGTGGATGACATATATGCATGGGTGTTATTTTGGGTGGGAAAGAACCATTTTTCTTTCAGTTTGAGATAAAAAGATTCCTAGCAGCTTATCAGAATAGTAGTCAGCACTTATAATTCCTTGAATAATTTGGTGAGCAAGTTAATTAATTAGGTTATACTGAGTCTGATACGTGGATTACTATCAATCTTTAAATATAATAGAACAATATGGGTTGGTAGATCAAGATTTTGCTTCTTGAATCCATCCCAATCCATATCCAATTCAGGATCTTAAAATAGTGTGACATGTAAATATTGATTGTAGCTACACAAGCACTCATGACTGATGACTCAAGTAATTATAATGTAGTTTGGATAGTGGGCAGATCGTGGCTTGGGAACAGGAGTCGGGCGGAGACAACGTGGAGAGTAGTTATTCTCATTTCTCAAGAGATTGCGAAGAGATTTATTCAAAAATTTAAGAACCCTATCACATCTCAAATCCCTATATGCCCATCATTATCTATCAGAGAAAAAAATTTTAGCAATGAAGAAATCATATATACTATGAAAGACCGTGCATGGTAAGGCAACTCCCCATTTCCCAATTCCCATTATAAGATGCACCAAGCTGCTTGGGCTTGATGCATTGCCTGCTCAACGAAACTGAGATACGAGAGCTTTGTTTGGTACATGAAAACATTCAATTCATTTTCATTCTCTAAAGTATAAAAGAAATCAAGTGGTGATATATGTCTCCGCTTTTCATGTACCAATAATAATAACATAATATTTCATATTTTGGGCTTGAAGTATTGATTTGATCATCACGCAGATTGGACCGTCCCAATCCCAACCATTCTAAGGTTTGAATGGAATAAAGACCCCAAAAAGATATTTAATTTGTGATATATATTTTAGCTCGAGTCCTTATCACTCCCACACCAAACATTTCCGGATGAACAATGCTATCCTCTCTTGCGATTCTATTCGGCTTACAGTGAGGGGAGAGAGCTAGCACACAATTTTTTTTTTTTTTGCTACTCATGAACATGATATTGAAATGAACTACACAGTAAGAGGTAGTCCTCTCCTTTCCCATAATCCCACCCGTCCATCCCAGGATTCGAACCCGGAACCTCCCACAAGAAATTCCAAACTCTTAAGTCTTAACCACTAGGATGTACCCTTGGGGACAGAGCTAGCACACAATGATAGGTGAAGAACTTGGATTGTTTTTTTTTTAGAAAACTAATCAAAGAAATTCATTGATTCAAGAAATATCAGGGCTACAAACGCTAGGAGGAAGACTCCCGCACCACACATGGTCAACATGTAAACTAGCTAACCTATGTGCCAAATGATTGGCCTCTCTATTTACAAAAGTAATTTTACAACTATCAAATAAAGAGACTAAAGCCCGAATTTCATCAACAAGTAAACCCCCCTCCCACCATGAAGGACCAGACTTGGAAATCTCATTCATAGCTACAAGTGAGTCAGACTCAATTATACAATTAGTAATATCAAACTCCAAGGCCAGTTCAAAAGCAAAAAGAAGAGCATGCACCTCCGCATAAAGAGAATCAGAAACAAAATACAAAAGCCTGGAAGCACTAGCAACAATCCCACCACCGCTATCACGGATCACAACCCCCAAGCCCGCCTCCTTCCTAGCGGCACAAAAGGAAGCATCTGAATTGATTTTCATAACACTTGGGGGAGGCGGACTCCAAAAACAAATCCTGCCCTCATTATTTGACTGTATCAAACTTTGAGAATACTGACTAAGAAATCGGTTGGCCTGAATTGCCAAAGCAGCAGGAGAAGCACAAGCCGAGGAGTGAAGACAGCGATTCCTGTTCAACCAAATAGACCAAAGAGACCAAAGAACCAAATCTAACTGCCTAACTAACAAGGCTTCACTCAAAAAATGATCCCAAAATAACCCTACACCATCCCACTGTTCCACAAAAGTACCCACCCAAGGACAAACAATATTCCAAAAAGCAACACTAAAACAACAAGTAAAGAAAACATGAAGAAGAGAAGCCTCGATATCCCCACAAACTTCACATAAATTGTTAACAGGAACACCCCGATATTGAAGAGCTAATTTAGTTGGTAAAATATTCCAACATATTCGCCAACAAAAGAATTATACCTTAGGAGCACCATGAGAGGACCAGATAATCTTCCAAAAATGAGCTCGCGAACCCATCGGCTGCACCATACGATCAAGAACTGTTCGGGCCACCATATAAGCAGAACGCACCGAGAAGATACCTAATGAACTCCCATTCCAGATTAGACGATCAGGAGAAGGTTCTCGAGGAATCAGAAGACAAAGAATTCGGCCAATATCATCTTCCTCAAATAACTCCTCAAGTTTCTCTAACCTCCATGACCTCTGCTCAAAATCAATCAGCTCTGAAACACATAAAGGCTCCGGAACAAGGCCTTCTCTCGGTCTAGGGGCAAAAGGTGGCTCCCCTGCTAACCAACGATTAGACCAAACATCGATGTTCCCAGACCCAACGCGCCACCTAGATCCAGCAACAAGAACTTGCCTGCCTCCCAGTAAACTCCTCCAGATGAAGGAAGGGTTGCTTCCAAGACGAGCCGCCATGAAACTGCCAGTGTGAAAATATTTAGCCTTGAGCAAACGAAAACTTAAAGAATCAGGGTTATTAATGAGACGCCAGCACTGCTTTGCTAATAAGGCCAAATTAAAGGCCTCAAAATCCTTAAAACCAAGCCCACCGTCAGCCTTTGAAACACAAAGGGAATCCCAGGCTTTCCAAAGGATATGTTTTCTAGTACTCGAAGAACCCCACCAATAATTTGCCACAATCGAATTTAATTCTTGAACAAAACCCTTAGGAAATCTAAAAATACTCATAAGATAAACTGGGATGGCTTGAGGAACTGCCTTAATCATAACGGATTTCCCCGCAATCGAAAGTATCTTGCTGTTCCAACTCCTGACACAACCGAGAAGCCTATCCTCAATATATTGAAATTCCCTCGTTTTTGATTTACCAATCATCACTGGAAGACCCAAGTATTTATCTCTGTCAATAATCCTTTGAACTCCCAAATGATTCATAACAGCCAACCTATCTTGAGTAGAAACATTAGCACTAAACATAATTGATGACTTATCTATATTTATTTGTTGGCCAGAGGCAGCCTCAAAATCCCTCAAAACCTGCAACACATATCATAATCGGCAATGGAAGCCCTTAAAAACAGTAAACTATCGTTGGCAAAGAATAGGTGGGACACTCTCGGCGTTTGCCGAGCTATTGCAATTCCTTGAATCAACCCCTATTCGTCTGCAGTGGAAATCATCTTCGATAATGCCTCCATACAAAAAAGGAAAAGGTAAGGTTATAGGGGATCACCCTGCCTAATTCCCCTTGTCGGAAAAAATTTCTCACACTGTCTCCTATTTACCAGAACCGAATAAGACACACTAGAAACACACTCCATCACCAAAGCCACCCAGCAACTAGAAAAACCCAACACTATCATACTTGCTTCCAAAAATTTCCATTCCACGCGATCATAGGTCTTGCTAAGATCCGATTTGAGAGCCATGTGGGACTTTCGACCTGTTCTCTTATTACTCATAAAGTGAATAGTTTCAAAAGCAATAATAGCATTATCGAAAATCATTCTATCAGGGAAAAAGGCACTCTGGTTTTGACTAATAATATTAGGAAGAACAAGCTGCAAACGATTAGCAAGCATTTTGGATATAATCTTATAAATAACATTACAGAGACTTATGGGTCTAAAATCTTTAGCAGTTTTTGGAGAAGATACCTTCGGCACAAGAGCAATATACGTATGATTAATCTCCGGCAATGGATGCCCATCATTTAAGAAAGCTAAAGCCATTTTACACACATCATCCTCAATAATATTCCAGCATTTTTGGAAAAATAATGGAGACATACCATCCGGGCCTGGAGCAGTATCACCCTGCATCTGGAAGACAGTTTTCTTTACCTCTTCAAGAGAAAACATGGCATCCAAGGAGGCATTCATGTCCACTGAAACACGGCTGTCCAAGCTGTCCAACACATGATGAATCGCCTCAGAAGAAGGACTCGAAGAGCTAAAAATGTTCCCAAAATATTCTCCCAAAACTTCCTCTATCCCTGCAGGATCAGTGCGCCACATCCCTAAAGAGTCTTGCAAACCAGAGATCTCTTTCCGATGATGTCGAGAAGAAGCTACATTATGGAAGAAACGAGTATTCTTATCACCATCTCGTAACCATAATGCTTTCGACCGCTGGCGCCATAAAGTTTCCTCCTGTTCGCTAAGATCCTCTAACTCTCGCTTTGTTTGCTCGAAAACGTCAGCATCCTGTCCTTGAGAAAAAACCTGCTCCAAATCCCTTTTTTCCAGGAAATTTTATGCCTTAAATTCCCAAAACCATGTTTTCCCCAATCAGACAAAGCTCTACTACAATTATGGATATTCTTAGTAATAGAAATAGGATCCCCACTTAACCAACTATCCGAAACAACTCGTAAGAAATCTTCATGGGAAGTCCAAACTGATTCAAAACGGAAAATCTTCGAAACAGGATTAAAAGAAGAGAATTGACTACTAACCGAGATCAAGAGTGGGAGATGATCTGAAGCCGCCGATATTAAATGCCTTTCAACCAAAGCACCAAATTTTTGAAACCAATCATAAGTAACTAGACCCCTATCTAATATTTCATAAACCATGTTACCATTGATCCTCCTCGACCAGGTCATCAAGGGCCCCGAAACTTACAAATCTCTAAAACCACAATCCTCTATCGTCGAAACAAAAGCCTCTATCTGAGCACTAGGCTGCAAATTACCCCACTGCTTCTCCGCAATGGATGTTACCTCATTGAAGTCACCTGCACACAACCACGGTAGGGACGATTTGGATTTTAACAAACGAAGTAAATCCCACGACTCTGATCGATGCTAAAAATATCCTCAAAATTTGTATTTTAGGATGCAATAATTTCCAATATGTAATTAAGAGTGATTTTTATGTTATTCCCCCATTTCAAGTAGATCATTTTAATTACTAGAATTATGGATAATGAATGAATTAAAATTACATTTTAAACTGTTTGCGCCAAAAAATCTCTTTGGAGATCTTGGTGAAAGGGTACTGAGCGTGCCAACCAATTTTAACCGGAAATTGATAAAAGGGAGCAAGAAAAATAAAAGTTCATTTTGTTGCAAAAATGAAATTAAAAGTGCAGTGAAAATGGAATGTTTGCTTGAAGTGCAGAAACATTAAAAATACCAAACGATTTGTAGATTCTGAATCAAAGTCACACATAAGTGTTTAAATCATTAATTCCAGATTTAGATGACAAGGGAAATGTTGTGGAAAAGGTTATTTTCTTGATTCATTAACAAAGAGATGACAAAAAGATGTGATTTGATTGCAACAAACATGTAAATACAAGAAGGAAACTTGTAAAAACAAGGTTGGCAAGATTAATAAAATAAAAATATCAAGTGAGAACTTGATTCACAAGAGAGATTGGAAGCGCAGGGCTTGAAAAAGATTGAAAGCACGGAGCTTGATTGATGATTTTTCTCTGAGAAGGGTTGTTTTAGACCTGAAGTCTGAGTTGTGTTGTTGATGATGAAGATTGGCTGTTGTGTTGTTGTGTTGTCGTCCAAAATTTCGTTGGAGGCTGCCTCTTTATATAGGGGACGATTGGCTAGGGTTAAAATGATCCGACGGTCGAGATTGGTTCCCTCCTGATTCATCCTGATCCTCTAAATTCAAATTCTGATCAAATCCCATAAATCAAGGAAATTACAACCAATTCAGCCAGCCATTATTTTACCACGTTTTTTACCCTAAAAATGTGGTAATTGTCACATTTAATTACTTAAATTTCGAGATCCAGAAGGTTCCAAAGCTTGGTGCAGCAAAAAGGGGTGAAAAGCCAAGTGCAGCAAAGCAGTATGATGCAAAAATCACTTCGAACGCCACGAACTTTGATTCTTCAATACTTGAACATTAAATTTATATTCTCAACTTAATGCCACTAAACTCATTTTTAAGTATCATCAAAATCGAATCAAGGAAATGGTTTAAACCAAGCTTAATCAGCAATAATGTCCTTAATTGAAAACTGAGTAAAAGTTATGAAAAGTGGCAAATATGGCTTGATTTTTCCATATAGCTTATATAACTCATGTAATGCAAGTTTCAAAGCTAATGGTGAAATCGCCATGCTTAATTGATCCCGGGATTGGATTCTGTCCTTAATTGCAAAAAATACAAGTTTTTTTCTGAGCTCGAAATGAGCTGAAACTTGGACAGAGTGTTCTTCATGATATTTTGAACAACTTTAATAAAGAATGTTGTCCTAAATTCCTTCACCTTCCTTTCCGAATTCTTTACCCTAATCTCTTTGTCCTTAATTTCAAATTGTAAAAGTTTAACCCGGGAAGGGCTTGATTCCAATTTCAGGGGCATGGGCCGTCCAGACCCAATTTTTACAGTAGATGGGGCGGCCCAAATGTGTTTTCAACATAATTTACTTAATTTCTTTAATTTAATTAATTAAATTAAAAGAAATTAAGGATTTGAAGTCAAAAGTCAATCTTTTTTCTTGGTTGACTTTGGCCTATGGTGGACTAAATCCAACCATCCATAGGACTTTTGGGAGTAAATCTCAGCCCTTGATCTTGTACCACCATGTAAATTTACAATTTTACTCTAATTGTAAATTGTGGTATAAACATAAACCATACCAAATAGGTAGTATTTGAGATATTTTAGGAGCATGAGACTTTGAAATGAGGTGATAATTTGAACTTTGTATCAAAATGAGTTGTTGGGACTTGTCTATCACACTTTGCTCGGTTGCTTCATTGTTTACTAAATTCAAAAAGCCTTACTCTAGGGTTGAGTCCCATACCCAACATGTTTGGCTCCCTGACGTTGCCAACAATGGCAATGGTCTGGCTCATTGCTAGTTACAATTTTCAGTTGACAGTTAACCTACACCCTACCACATTAAATGATTTTGCAATGTAGCTAGCAAACTTGAAATTCTTGATTTGTAATTGATCAAAAAAAGATACTTGAGAAAACAAGTTGCATTGCTTGTAGGGCTAGGTTAATTTTGTTGGTACATATGCTTATTGTAAACACATGGGCCATGACTATTTGTTTGCAATAATTATAGGCATTTATATACTTTAGAGAAATCTGTAGAGAGTAATAATGATACTACATAGTTTCTTTTAGAAGCTGTATATGGAGTAGTTCAAACCGTGTTTAGGTTTTTGTGGATAGTAAAAAGTTGATCACTTTTGCAAATAAGCAATTTGTCATATTTTTCTCTGATTGATATGCCTCTCCTTCCCAATTATACTTGATTAGTTTAAGAGGCTGAATTTGGTGGAAAAAATTGGGTTTGGGTAATCTTGGATTTAAGTTGAAATACTATCTTTTCTAGCAAAAAGAAAAGAAATGTATATTTTTCTATTTAATCATGGATCTTTTGTTCTTAATTAGCTATATAGATATACATTGGATGCTTCAAGCCTTCAACATTATTTTGGGCTAGGAGCCTTGCTGACCATTTTGTCTTTCATATTGCATTTTATCTTGTGACTAATTGTTAAGAACATGAAATTGAATGGCTAACGCAACATGAGAGTCTCATCTTATGATTTAAACTCGAGACCTCTTGTAAGAAGTCTTAAAGAATCATCGAGGTGCCCCAAGGGATATATCCTATGACTCACTCTTAAGTATTTTCATCCCTATTTGGTGTAGATTTTTTTTTCACCCCACCAAGAAATAAGGTAATTTGAAAATGAGTGAGAAGCACACTCCACCTACCAAAATGTGATGCCATTGATCAATTATTTTGATCTCAATTTTGTCAAACTTGTCCACGATTTGGAATTTGGCACCACCTTTTGCTTTCATCTTTTCTGCTTTGACTGTTTGTCATTTTTTTCTTCTAACCTAACTGGCAAAGCTTCTTTCACCTCCATTCACTTTCTCAACCCCACTTTAAATGGCTGCTAAGTTGGTCCTTCCTACTTTGTGAATGTGACTTCAAACCCTCTCTAAATTAATGTTTGTGGGGGGTTTATAGCATTTAATGCATCAAACATTCAAGTCACATGAAAGAGTGGACAAATTTGGGTGATTTTTTTTTCTTTTTCTATTTGTCATTGGAATCAACATGTTAAATCTGTAAGACATGTCATTCACTTATATCTTCCTGCTTACAAAAAATTACTGATACCCTTTTATGTTTTCCAAGTTATATAACACTTGAAGCTAATATGAATGTGAAGTTTGCATTGTGCTTAGATTCATATGTCACCAAATTAGAAGTCAAAGGTATGTGGGTGCCAAGAGAACTTTCCACCAAGATTTGGGGTTGGCTCAAATCCGGATTAGTCGGAGCCAATATAGCTATTGGATTTATACCCAAAGAAAAGAATGAAAATGAAAAGATAAAAATAAAAAAAATAAAGAAGAAACATTCCTTTCATTTGATTCAGTTTGAAGATGTACCCAATTATATTTACAATTGAAGTGAACATGACATGAACATGACATGGGAAGGACCAAAGTCCAAAAAGGCTAAATTTTAATACAAGACAAGTGCCAATATTCCCGCTCATGTGAATCTCCAAATCCCAATTATTTTATTGAAAGCATGCTCCTTTACCAATTCGTTTTAACAGAATCAATCAAGCAATCTTTCTTTGGCTTCCCCATGTTCTCCATTCTGCCATTCTCTTCCCATTTTCTTTAATGTCTGTTTTTTTATTATTACTACCGAGATTTATTCTCTATTACTGAACAACATTCGCCATTGTCGGTTGGTACACAAGTTTAACAGCTTCTGCTCTGTTCATTTAATCTTCCAATCCATCCAAAACAGCCACTCCTTGCTGTCTTCAATCCTAAAAAATCTCACTTCCTTTTATAAAGATCAAATCTTTTCACAAGCTTAGGCCTTTCTCACATCACTGCTAGAATGAAAGTTCCAAGCTTTTCAAGTCTCTAGTGCTAAATGCAACAAGGGTTCCATTTTTCAGCTCATTGATTACCCAGAGAAGACTAATAAGGTAAATTTCTTATATTTACTCGTACTTGTTTCAGTAAAGGGTTCAAAAATAGTATTTTTAGCAAAGTTTGCATTTTTGGTCTGGGTTGGATTAATGGGTTGGGGGGAATTTTCCAGAATGAAGTCTAATAGTATTGATAAGAACAGAAATTGGGGAGTCGGCCAATCAATAGAAGATAATAGAGGGAGTAACATGATGGGAGATGATGCAATCAAAATGCTGTTTTAGCTAAAATGGTTGATATGGACAAAGTGGGGCTGCAAAAGGGAAGTCCCACTTTAGGTGTATCGAAACAAAACAGAAAAGAAAATAATAAAGGAGCTGAGCATTGATGATTTTAATGATGTTGTAATAAAAAAGGGTTAGAAAAGGCTGTTGAGTTAGGCATTTGGATAGTCTCAGACTCTCAGCTCTCATGGGGCTTTTCTGAATCACATGGCCTGCCCTTCCCATTATATTAGTAACTATTTAATTGTCTTCATTTGCATTTTACTGTACCATTTTTGAAGGTCTTAATCTTCTCCATGTGGAAAGTAGGAGTTTTTTCATATATATGGGTGAGTGGTAATTTTTGGTTTTGATTTCTTTCAACTGCTTTTGAGTACAACTTACCAAACCCCATTAAATTATGAAGCAGAAGAAAATGAAAGGTTTGCTTAAAGTTAGGTAAGAATTTGAGAAAGAGAAAGTTGGAGTCTTGCTTGTGGGGTATTGGAAATAATATATTGAAAACTGTTGATAAGCTGATGAGAAAATGGTCCTGCAAATCAGCTTTATTTCCGTGGGCACTTGTTTAGGTGTTGTTGTGATGTATGGTCTTCTAAATGTAACTGTCGTTGAATCACGTGATTGTGCTTTCTCATTGCAATCAATCAATCAAAGATTCTCTTATTTTGTTCTACTTCTACTGCTTCTCCTGTAGAAAATACTGGAAACTCTTTGCATTTGCTTGTATATATAATTGTTTATGTTACATACTTACAGTTCTATATATATAATAATTGTTTTTTCCCAATTTCCTGTTCGGTTTTATCTTATTTCCAGCTTTGTCTTTTTATGGGTTAATACTGTCAAAGTATTCAAAGTTTGGTCTTTTTGATTGAAAATGAAGAAACAGTGAAGTATCAGTTTCTTACACTTTTCATCAACCAGAAAAAGAAAAATGGATAAAAAAATAGAGTTTTTTTATTATATATAAAAAGGAAATGCAGAGGAAGTAAATGAGGGCCCTTGTGCATTTAAGGATTCTGTCTGAATAATTCTAGTTTAGTTGAGGATCAATCCCTTTTAAGGTTCCCTATATTTTCTGGTAATTGGAATCTGGGTGTGACTTGCCTCCATGTTCTCTTCCTTTTTATCAGATTTTATGAGATTTTAAAGCGGTTATTAGTTTTCAAAAGAGTTTGGTGGGGATGTTATAGAGGTATGGAAGCCATGTGGGTGAATGTGACATGCTTTTTATCTCCTCTGTGTGCGGGTGTGTAAAGTTAGGATATCCTTGAAAACTTCATCTTCAAACTCCATTTGTTCATCTTCTTCTTCCTCTCAAATTCTTGGTGTTTGATTGTGCCACTTAAGTTTGGCATGTTAACCTACAGCTAATTGTCTTCACTTGCAAGAAGTTCAGGCTGAAGATTGAGGCATAATAATAATGGATCTTGAGTATGGGAAGTCCTCGGATGCTTCAAAGGTTTGTACTTTCAGCTTGATTGCATGGATTTATAATTTAAAATTCCATATATCCATCAACCTTTCCAAGTTATTGGTCATTTTCATGCTATTTTGCTCTTAGGATATAGGTAGACCTCAATTACATGGTAGAAGGATTTATGCTGTTATAATTAGAATTACATGGCATGGGGTCATTAGCTTAACTTTCTTCTAGGAGAGATGCTTATTCTGTAATTTCATTGTAGAAGGGTTCTTGGAAGACTGCATTGCTTTTATCATATCAAAGCCTCGGTGTAGTTTATGGAGACCTTAGCACTTCCCCTCTTTATGTTTACAAGAGCACATTTGCTGAAGACATTCAACATTCAGAGACAAATGAAGAGATTTTTGGTGTTCTATCCTTTGTCTTCTGGACTCTGACTTTAGTCCCCTTATTCAAGTATGTATTTGTGGTTCTTCGAGCAGATGACAATGGAGAGGGTAGGAATTGAACTAATTGTGTTGTCCATATCAGTTAGCCATTAAATCCAAACCTTTAATTTTTGAATTTGATTGTGGCAGGGGGTACTTTTGCATTGTATTCTCTGATATGCCGCCATGCGAGAGTTAGTCTTTTGCCCAACAGACAAGTTGCTGATGAAGCACTCTCTACATATAAACTTGAGCACCCTCCAGAGAAAAAGAGTAGCTCAAGAGTAAAAATGTACCTTGAGAAGCACAAGGTCTTGCAATCAGCTTTATTAATCTTGGTTCTCCTGGGTACTTGCATGGTAATTGGAGATGGAGTTCTCACTCCAGCGATTTCTGGTAAGCCTCTCAGCGTTCAGTTGCTTAAATTTGCTGCTGCTTTTTTCTCTGTCACTGACTGGTTAATATATTCTTGTTTATGTAGTTTTCTCTGCCGTGTCTGGCCTTGAGTTATCCATGTCTAAGGAACATCACCAGTGTAAGCTCCTCCCCTTGCTAATTTAGATCCTCTTCTCGTATTTAAATTGTGTCAAAAGTCTCTAATGTTATGTTTACTCTTTCCCAATTAACTTTCTTTGAACTATGATCATCCTTTTAAGCAATATTTGACGCCTTGAATTTTAGTAAATATAACTAAATTATTTATAGGAGTATCTTGGTTGCTTCCTCCTTGTCACTGACTCATTTCCAGTGATTAATGGATAGGGAGATCCACTTGTCATTCTCATTTAGTGAGTGACCAAAAGCCAGTTGGCCTGCAGGGACCATCCACTGCAAGTTGTGGTTTAGAATCACCATTTCTTGTCCTTTTTCTTTGGTCCTATCTGTTCCTCTTCCATCTGTTTGGGAAATGATACTTTTTAATAAAATTGATGGAGGGGAAAATAGATAACTTGGTGCATTTTGCTGTCTGTGGAACAAAGTAGATGAAACTAAAAGTTCTCTAATTCCTGAAAAGAACTTTATACACCATTGTGTCCTTATAACAAATTGCAATAACTTAAGGTGGAAATAAAATGTTGTTCTGTTGGTAAATTGTTTTTGGGTAAAGACACTAGGTGGTTGACATCATGCTTGAGTATACATTCTGTTTCAGAAATACAGGGACTGGTTTCCACATTAATTAGCAAAGAATTTTGTTTCAGGGTTGACCTTTAAACATGAATGAACCTACATTTTTACTCCTTAACTTCTTTCATCCTAAGGTCCGCTTGACCTTCCAAAAAATGTGACATGCCAGTTTGCCTTTGTTAAAGTTACTTTTATATGTGTAGCTATATTTTGTTTTAACCATATGAATAGTTAATTCCCGTCTTTGATCTAAACATGTCCCCATTATCTGAAGTTCATGTCCTCATTTGCAGATGCGGTTATTCCAATCACATGCTTTATTTTAGTGTGTCTCTTTGCACTTCAACACTATGGTACACATCGGGTGGGATTTTTCTTTGCTCCAATTGTGTTAACATGGCTACTGTGCATCAGTACCCTTGGACTATATAATATAATCCACTGGAACCCACATGTCTATCAAGCTCTTTCGCCATATTACATGTTCAAGTTCTTGAAGAAGACAAGGAAAAGTGGATGGATGTCTTTGGGAGGCATACTGCTTTGCATAACAGGTGAGTTTGGAAAATACATATTTTTGGTAAATGTTCACGTTGTATGGTCTCTTTTATCCACTTTGTTGTTGATAGGTTGAATCAAAACCCTTAACTCAAAAATAATCCATAGTGGGGCTTAAGTTCATTCTTTCAACTGTTAAAGTTACTTTGTTGTCATGACTAGATTATTATCCTACATTACTAGATCAGGCATGTTGGCAAATTGGAGCAACCTGTTTGTGAATTATCAGTCTTAACCTGCTAGTGTATAGCCCTATCCTTGGCAAAATGATCTGATTCGGAAGTTTTGCTCAAGATAGTTCTCAGGCAGGATAGGTTTCCCATCATTTGAGCCTAAAACTTTGCACAATGTAATTCCTGACGCCTATTATACTGATTTGCTGTTACTAAGGATAACAAGAATTCTACTCCATATGATGTATCCATATATATTTTTCAGTCCTCGAGTGAATTCATTTGCCGATCATCTGAAAGTCTTTTTCTATGAACTAGATATCTTTAGATAATTAATACCAAAAACTCTAGTTTCATTCATTGTGTCAATAATATGCTTGATTAAAAATGCAGGCTCTGAGGCAATGTTTGCTGATCTTGGTCATTTCTCTTATGCTGCAATTCAGGTAACTGTAACATTAATTGTCTTCTAAGTTTTGAATATTGATTTCATATAAGAGTCTAATGTATTCATGTGAGATAAAAGCTAGCCAATAATATGAAATTTAACCTTTGTCTTGCTGCAGACTGCTTTTTCCTTTCTGGTTTATCCAGCCCTCATATTGGCATACATGGGCCAAGCTGCTTATTTGTCTCAACATCATCATACGAGTTACCAGATCAGTTTCTATGTCTCAGTTCCAGGTATACCTCAGAATTTCTATCTGAAACCAAGAAAAAAATGGTACTAAGCTGACTGATGATATAGGAACATGAAAATGTCAAGTCTGAGAACCCAAAACCCATATCATTTTTCCCTCGAGCTAGAAAAAGTGCAAAAGATTGGTGTGATAATATGGAACCATCTTGCCCGATCATGTCAACCGAGTTTATAAAGATTGCAGTATCATTTCTGTTGGGTAACTTGATTGCTTAATGTTTTTGTTATACAGAGAGTGTAAGATGGCCTGTACTAATAGTAGCAATTCTCGCTTCTGTTGTGGGAAGCCAAGCAATCATTAGTGGAACATTCTCAATCATCAACCAGAGCCAATCACTTGGTTGTTTTCCTAGAGTCAAGGTTATTCACACCTCTGACAAGATACATGGCCAGATTTATATCCCTGAAATTAATTGGATGCTCATGATTCTCTGCATTGCTGTGACTATTGGATTTAGAGACACAAAACACATGGGTAATGCATCAGGTAAGGTTAAAAAAACAATCATTTCCTTCATCACATGAAGTCCATTTTCTTTATTCTCTAGAAGATTATTCAATTGGCCTTTTTGAGTATTTTTTTTTAATATAATATCAGAAGAAATAGAGAAGTTTTGATGCAAATTGTTCTTGTTTCAGGATTGGCGGTCATGACTGTGATGTTAGTGACAACCTGTCTCACTTCCCTTGTTATTATCCTCTGTTGGCGCAAACCCCCTATATTAGCTCTTGCATTTCTACTTTTCTTTGGTTCTATTGAGTTGCTTTACTTTTCAGCTTCACTCACCAAGTTCAGAGAAGGAGCTTGGCTCCCTATCCTCTTGGCTCTTATCCTCATGACAATCATGTTTGTATGGCATTATGCCACCATCAAGAAATATGAATTTGACCTCCACAATAAGGTATCACTAGAATGGCTTTTAGCATTAGGTCCAAGCTTAGGAATTGCTCGAGTACCGGGTATTGGCTTAGTTTTTACTGACCTCACATCAGGAATCCCCGCAAACTTTTCCCGTTTTGTCACTAACCTTCCTGCCTTCCACCGTGTCCTTGTCTTCGTGTGTGTGAAATCAGTACCTGTCCCTTATGTGCCCCCGGCTGAGCGTTATCTTGTGGGCCGTGTTGGTCCTGCCACTCACCGGTCTTACAGGTGCATAGTTCGTTATGGATACAGAGATGTACACCAGGATGTTGATTCTTTTGAAACAGAACTAGTGGCCAAACTGGCTGATTTCATCCGCTATGATTGGCATCGGAGTCAACAGACTTATCCCTGTATTGAGGATGATGCTTCCCACTCTAATGAATCAACAAGTGATTGTAGACTTGCTGTGATTGGGACAGTGGCATTTTCTGGCACACCAGCTTATGAGACTGAGGATAGTGTGCAGCCAGCAAGTGTATCTGTTGGATTCCCAACAGTAGAAAGCGTAACAGATGTCATTGAGATGGAGCCAGTGGGTGTCGTACAAAGAAGGGTAAGATTCGCCATCGATGATGAGTCCGAATCTGATGCCCGGACTGACATGGAGGTACAACTACAAGAAGAGCTAGAAGATCTGTTAGCAGCCAAAGAATCCGGGACTGCTTTCATACTAGGACACTCACACGTTCGAGCAAAGCAAGGATCTTCTGTTTTTAAGAGATTAGCCATTAATTTCGGCTACAACTTCCTGAGAAGGAATTGCCGGGGACCAGATGTGGCACTCAAGGTGCCACCAGTATCTTTGTTAGAGGTTGGCATGGTTTATGTTGTGTAAACTTCTAATGTAAGTAGTTTTTGTAGCTTTATGTCATATATAAAAGTGAAGTAAAAGTATAAGTAGATTGACTTGGCCTGTAGAGAAAGTTACTGAACTTGTTTTAAGAGAGATTTACCTACTTTCATATGTTTGAGGCAATACAGAGAAATGAAGTTGGTATTATGAATACTACTTTTGATCTAAAACTTCCCTTGTTTCCTCCAAATGGTAACCAACATAAAACCAAAAACCCAGGTTTAAATGCTGGCCATTAAATTTTGTATGGAGATATTTCTGCTTTGTTCGGTTTGACCCAAAGTGCAAATCCCAGTTGTCCTAATGTCCTCTCAATTTTAATAGTTTGGCAAAAGGCCACGTAGTCTGCCTCTAGCCACCAAAATTTCTAAGTCACAGTCATGCTATTGCTGCTACACATTTGAAGAGCAAACTTATAACAAAACACAGCCAGAAATCATATATAAATAGGCTCCTAATAGCCATTTCTGTGGAGAAAAATTGTCAGAAGAAGCAAATTAAGAATGGGTTTAAGGGCTCTTCCATTGTCACCTTCACAAAACACCATCCCTCCCCATGCAAGACTTCCACAACATTTTTGCAGCCAAAAGTTGAATAGGAGCTCTGCTTTCAGAGTTACAGCTAAAAAAGACAGCACAGCTGAGAAAGAAGAGCCGAAGAAGAACAAGCAATCTTTGTTTAGCAGTGTGACCGAAGCTCTTGACTTTTCTCAAGTTCGGTCTGAAAAAGATGCAGAGCTTTTGCAGGAGGCTAGGGAAGCCACTCAGTCCGGTGAGAGAATGTCAAGAGAACAGGTAACACTTGCCATTTCTAGAGTTTGCATTCAATAAATTATGAACTGGGATACCATTTTTTTTCACTTCTTTTCTCTTCATTCAATGAATTTTGACATAATTTACTATGTTTTTATGCAGTATGGGGCTCTGAGAAGGAAAATTGGAGGGACATACAAGGATTTCTTCAAGTCCTATGTTGATGGTATGCAAATAAACTTTGACACCTCATCATGTTGTTCAATTTTCTGGCTGAAATGGGTGATAAAGGATAACAAAACAGCTTAATGTTTAGAAACATATTTTGTTGATGATTATCTTGAAGTGATCACATATTAGTATCTAGAAGCAACTTAAGAATTCAACATTCTATTAATAGACCGCGCAACTGTTTCGGAAATTTTCAGCTTTTGATTGTCTTTAGTGTACACAATAACTTACTAGTCATCATTTTCATCAAATAGTTGTAATTATAATAATCTCTAAATATCTTTTGTTGATTCATATTTTATGTCTGACAATTTATACCAGTGGATGGAGAATATGTGGAAGAAGGATGGGTAGACAAAACATGCAAGGTGTGCAAGCAAGACACAAGGGGTGAGCCAAGGCAAAAAGACCAGTTTGGAAGATATGTTCATGTAGCTTGCTTGGAGAAGTCCAAGTCAGGAAACTTCTTCACTAAATTATTCTCTAGATAAACATAGATTGGGTATATATAGTTTTCCCAATGATTAACAACAATGTAGTGAAAAGTGGTGAATTTATATTCTTATATACAATGCCTTTGGAAAACAAAATATATATGCTCTTCTTATGGCTGTTTTTTTACTACAAAAGAAATGAAAATTTTGGGTAATTAGTAAGTTCCTTCCGTTGCTCAATTTTCAAATCTTGTAAGACAAAACAAGCTGAGAATTGTTTGTAACCCCTCATAAGGTGAATGTGAATTGGGAACCATTTGAGGGGATTTTTCATTTTTGTATCTTTAAAGTTTAAATTATAGACACCATAGTTTTTTGGAGTGAATTACACAATTAGTCACTAAACTATACTCATTATCCCTATTGGGTCACCAAACTTTAATTTGTCCCTAAATGGTCATGGATATATATACCAAATTCAGTCATTTAATGTTTTTCATACAAAAACTAACAGAAAAATGTTGCCATGTATCTCTAAAAAAAATTGCAAGACTGGCACCATTTCTTAATCAGAGAGAAAATGAAGAACAACAAAGAGAAGAAACATTAAGAAAATTAAAAAAAAAACAAAAACAAAAACAAAAAGAATATAGGGAAAAAATTGACATGAAATAAATTTTTAATTGATGAGGTGCCTTTTTTCCGTTAGTTCTTGGATGGAATCCGTTAGGGTGACTAAATTTGGAATATTTAAGCTAGCAGGTTGCAAAGTACCATTTTTCTGAATAACAAGGCATTGGGCCTTTATGGTTTGAGTTTGAGATCAACTAAAACCCCTCAAGTAAGGACTATTTTTTACCGATTTCAGCTCACCGTGACAAAGCTTAGGCATCTCAAAATATAGAGAATTAGATATTATACATTGAACTAGGAAAACCAGTTTATAAATGTCTTACGCAAGTAATATCCATGTTTTATATACTGGCAATATCAAATGTCTAAACAGAGTCAATCCATTCATCTGAAGAACCAACCATGCCTGAAAAATGCTCCAAGATACTGCCATGGACCCCTGGTGCATAGCTTCCATAATTTCTACAAGATCAAAATAAACAGCCAGATTTCCCTCACCTTAAGGGTTAGCTCCATTGATAACCAAAAGAACAAGGACAAAAGATTGACAATTAGTATCAGAGGGACCTTGCAAATATCCCATGATTCCTAATTCAGTAATTCCTCATGTGCCACACGCTGTTTGTTATCCATATCTAAGAAATCAATAACAAAACAATAATTGTAAGAAAAATCAATTTCCACCATTTCGAGTCAAAAATACATTAACTCTTACTATTAGAGGATAAAGGGACAGATTAAATAAGTGTAGAATAAAGGTTTTCATATCCCTCTTAGTTACCTTCACACAAAAAGTTTCATCGTAGTCTCGCTGTTGAGAAAGAATTTAAGGACACATCCAGGTATATCAACATTATCACGTGACAGTTCTATCTCTAGATACTTTAAGTTAGCAAACGACAACCGATTCTCATCCAGCAAGGAAGGAAACATGGCAAGAGCCTTAAGACATGAAAACAATATACAAGTTATCAGAAAAGGACAGAGTATCAAGTAAACATGCCTAGCAAAACATGCAATGAATCACAGATGAGAAAAATGGACTTTAAGTTCAACATTGATTGTCAGCCAAACTGAAACCTTTACATGTCAATTGCAACGATATAAAAAGAAGTCATTAAAGACACTTGTGTAGCTAATTTCTATCTAAACATTTATCTTCCAAAAAAGAGGCATTTCATCTGTTTAATAACATTTAAAAAGGTCCACAAATTAGAATGCTAAAGGTGACAAAAGACAGTAAACAATTCTCTATATTGACTGGAAACATAATAGTGAAGAAAATCGAAGTCAACAATTTCACTAAGCAAAGCCTATATCCACCATTTGTGTTTCTTAAGGATTTTCAAGGAAAAATTGGTGACTTCCAATTATAGAGCCATAGTAGGCATCCTCCCAGCATTTAGATTTCTTTTAAAATTTCAGTTTCTTAAAACTTACACAAACTGAAAATGGTAGAATCTAAAATCAAAAGACAGATTGTAAAATCCATGGCATAATCTATCTCATTCTAAAGCACGCTCTTTTGCCGAACCAAAAGGAAAACAAGTAGAAGGGAAAATAAACTTCCAAACCTTTTATCAAATTTTACATGAGCATCAGCAGAAGACAACAGATAACCTTGTCATGGACAAATTTCATGCAGGTGAGTTTCTTCCTAAAAATTCTTTAACATGGCAGCATAAGGGGTGATGGAAAGTGGAAACTTAGTAGGGTATCTATTTGAACAAAATGAGTTAGCATGAGTTCTGTTACTCTCTTAGCCCTTAGGGTAGTGAATGGGTACTGTTACAGATGCTGTTTCATTTGAATTTCTTATTTCACCGCAACCCATAATGCTTAAAAAACACTGTGGTATATAAAATTAGTCATCACTTATCACATACCAGGACAATGATTATACAAAATGGCCGAATGAGTTATAAAAAGTTACCTCAACTGTTTCCCACAATAATGTGAGGGACTTTGCTTGCTGAAACTTCTTAAGGGTGTTGACACAATGAAGAACATACTCGCGATACATATCAAAAGGCATATCAAAAGGCAAATCAAAGTACTCTACATCGCTGTCTCCATCATATCCCCGGGGGTAATACATAGAAAAATTCACATCATCAATGGAAGCAAGGTCACCAAATGAGCACACTACAGGATCAATAGCATAATAGTGAAAAGTCTTGAGCCTGGGAGCATCAATCATAACCTTGAGTCCAAATTTCCCACGCAAAGAAAGTTCCAACCTTTTCAGCTTAGGACCATTTATAAACAAAGTGTTATGTTCCTCAATAAAAACTTCAAGTATCAAAGTTTCAAGATTCGGGCATGCTGAGAAGTCCCCAGTAATTAAGCCTTTTTTGGTCATAGAGAACCCAATAAGAATCAAGGACTTCAGAGCTGGTAAAGCCAGAAATTTGGGTAATTCTATCATAAGCAGTTGATCATTGACCAGTTCAAGAGCTGTTAGTGATTTACAAGAATACAAGCTCTGGGGCATAACAAAGAGTCTATGATATTCAAAATAAACGGTGAGTTGTTGGACATTGTGATCAACAGCGTAAGCAATCAACCCTTGTGGAATAAAACCATATGGCTCAGGTTTAAGATAAGATTGGAAGCGAACCTTAACAAGGTCAGTGCGGTGACGCCGGAAAAGCACTTGGGTGATGAAATTGTTGAAAGAAGTCTCCGCCTTTTCACGCCCACTCGGGAAAGTCCAGTAATTGAAGTCAAGGTAAGGAAGAGATTTCCAGAGGTACTTCCATCTCTTGGACAATACACAAGTTTGAACTGCATACTTTGTGTTCATGAAAGACATGATTAGATGGAGAAGTTCATCACCTAAACTGCTGATTCTGTCCCCTACTTGCTCTTCTTCTTCTTGACTGTTCTTCTTCCTCGTCCTACTGGTCGGAATCAATTCTTCATCGCTGGACGACATTTCCCTCTGAAGATTGGGTTCTTCTGGGTTACTCAGAATTTTATTTTATTTTTTTTTTTTTGGTACCGGGTTTTCACTTTTCAGGGATTGGGTGAAAGGAAATGTGATTCAGATTCATGGGAATATATACGAGGGGATTTATAATTTTATATCCTTCGTCGAATCAGGTCTTCCGTAGGCCCAAGTTGATACGACAGATTTGGACCTCTAGGCCCATAATTTTCATCATTTCATTTTGGTGAATTAATGGGCTGTAACTCGTATTCCTCTGGGCTACCCGCGTTATACATATTATGGTGGGAAAAGCTGCCTAACTTCTTACTTTTAGCGCGGGGAATCGTATTTCCTTCTTAAACCCCATTTATTTTTAATAGGTTTTGAATTAGGAGGTTAGTCAACTAGAACCCAAGTATTGTTAGTCATAATTGAATCTATTTCATCATTTACAGTCTCTTGCAAAAATGCAGCATCTCTAGAAGCTAAAGCTTCTTTTAAGGTTTTGGGATCATCATCAATATTAGATATTTCAAATATTCTTATGACTTTTTCTCTACTTCCCTCAACAAGGCGAGTAACATGACTCGGATAGACAAAATCAGGATCAAGATGTCCTTTTCTTTGTCTTTGACTCCTCCTTAATTCAAAAAGTTCATCTTCAATTTTCTTCCTTTTAGGACTAGAAATAATTTTATCATGTTTGTTAACATGATCATGTACATTTTCATGTACAAATGAATTTTCGAAAGTTCAACATATATTAATTCCACAATTACATTTGATTCCAAAGCAAGCAATCTATATGCTTTTGAGTTTGGTGCATAGCCTGCAAAAACAGATTTGATTCCTCTTGAACCAAGTTTTTGTCATTGAGAATCCGGAAGTCTATAGTATGCCACACACCCCCACACTTTAAAATAGTGTATATTAGGTTTCCTTTCCAACCTTCATAAGGTGACATCTGAGTCTTCTGAAAGGAACTCTATTGGTAATGTGGCAAGCAGTAAGAATTGCTTCTCCCCACAAGTTGAATGGCAATTTTGCATTTAAAATTATAGAATTTACCATATCAACAAGTGTTCGATTTTTCCTCTTCGCCACACCATTGTGTTGGGGAGTAAATGGAGCCGTTCTTTAGTGAATTATTCCATGATCCTCACAAAATTGATCAAATTCACCGGAGAAATATTCTCCTCCTCTATCACTCCTTAAGATTTTAATCTTTCTTTCCTTCTGATTCTCAACTAGTGCTTTGAATTCCTTGAAAGCATCAAATGCTTCATCTTTCGTTTTTAGTAAGTAAATATGGATATATCTTGAACAATCATCTATAAAGATGATGAAATATCATTTTCCACCCCTTGTTAATTTTCCATTAAGTTCACATATATCCGAATGGATTAATTCCAACAAATTACTTACTCTTTAAGAGTTAGGAAATGATTTCCTTGTGATCTTAGCTTGTGCACAAATTTCACATTTATCCAAAAAAATCATGTTTGCATTGTAAATAACCATGGTTGGACATAAATCTTAAAGTATGATAATCCTAATCTAGCGTGCCATAAGTTAGAAGATTCAACAATATAAACAGAAACATGATTAGCTTTATTAATACTAAGTTTGAGCAAACCATCAAGGGTATACCCCTTGCCAACAAACACACTGTGTTTGGTGATTACAAACTTATCAGATTCTAAAACAATCTTAAAACCTCTTTTAACAAGTAAGGCAGCAGCAACTAAGTTTTTTTTCATGGACGGAACATGATAAACATTAACCAAAGTTAATTTTTTCCTGAAGTAAATTTCAGATCCACATTCCCCTTTTCAGCAACATGAGCAAGGGATTGATATCCCATGAAAACCTCAGATTCAACCTCCTTATAGGTGGCGAATAAATCCTTGTTGTTGCACACATGTATGGTAGCACTAGAATCAAGGAAAAACTCAGAAGAACCAGCAACATTGACTGCATTTAATTCAGTCACAACAACAACCAAATTTTCTTCTTTCAGAACCATATTGGCTTTATTGTTGTCAGAATTGGCATTTGGATTTGCCTTCTTTTCTTCCTTTTTCTTGTACCTACATTCCTTGATGTAGTGACCTTTCTTTCACAATGAAAACAGGTCTTGTCCTTCTTGCCTTTGGCCTTAAAATCCTTGCCTTTGGCCTTAAGATTTTGCTTGTTTCCAGGCTTATTTCCAACCACATTCACTTAGTGATTAGCCTTTGAACTTTCTGCAGCGTCGTTTCCTTTGCCTTTCAGCATCTTCTCCTCTCTAATCCGAGTTTCACACTCAATTTGAAGATGAGTCTGAAATTGTTCAAGAGTGAAACTCTCTGAATGCAGCAGAATTTTCTTCCTAAAGTACTTTGACAGAAGTGAGAAGAAACTGCATCTTGTCTTTCCACCTTGTGAAATTCGTTCCATCAAACTAATTCAGTTTCATAGCATCTTGTTGGGCCAACAGCTTCATTGTTGCATCATTAAAAGCCAACGCCATTGTTGATTGAAGATTAATCTTACACTAAATTGTTAGAAAAATTCTGAAAATAAAGGAACAAAGAAAAGCTTTGAGGCGTGTAAAAACACTTTCTTAGTGTAAGATTGTTTGTCTATTACAAACAAGTTACCCAGGATACAACAAAGCTCCTGAGATCACCAAGTATGGAAGAGAATGAAACTGGGAGAGAAAAGAACGTGTTCTTCAATGTGGAGAAGTTTCTGTATTTATAAATACTGGAAAGTTATTTTGAACGGTTACCAATTGAATAAATTGTTTTATTCAAAATGAATAACTTCCTGATCATTTTAAATAGGTAATCGTTCAGATAATTATTACATGGTAAAAACGAATTTATTAAATATAAATTCCTATAGGCTATAGGCTTATAAAAAGTTAAAGACTTGGAAAAAAAAACTAAGTCCCTTTCAATTTATTTAAATGTCTAAGGTCCATGTGCCCAAGTGCCTCATCTTTAACTATATCAAATTGGGCAAACCAATGGGTTGAGCCTATGGGTATTAGTATCACATGATACCCTTAGTCAATAGATGAGCCTATATAAAGCACTATAAATCCCTTTTCTTAAAACAATGTGGGACTTTGTGTTTTCACCACTTTAACATACTAAATAACATTACATATTAGAATCTAAAAGCAAGTTAAAAATTCAAAATTCTATTAATAGACCGCGCAACTGTCCAGGAAATTTTCAGCTTTTGATTTGTTTTTAGTGTATACAATAACTTACTAGTCATCATTTTGATCAAATAGTTGTAATTATAATCTCTAAATATCTTTTGTTGATTCATTTTTTTCTGTCTATGACAATTTATACAGTGGATAGAGAATATGTGGAAGAAGGATGGGTAGACAATACATGCAAGGTGTGCAAGCAAG